>JAVQIZ010147750.1:0-17500 GCA_036023535.2 Galaxias brevipinnis | reverse complement strand
GTTACAGGAACCGCCGTGATGCTCACCCATCTAGTTCCTCTGACGGCCCAAACCGTGCGACGCTCAGCAATCATCGTGTGTGTGTGTGTGTGTGTGTGTGTGGCAGCTTGGTAGGAGCCCATGGTGTCAGTGGGGCGTGGGCCCGTCAGACGACCTCTGGGCTCCTGACATTAGGAAAAGCCTGCTGCCTGGTGTGTGTGTGAGCGCGCGGCGCCATGGCTCTGTGGCCTGAGCCGGGTGAGAAAATGGAGGCTCTGTGTGATTTATGGGCAGAGCTGGTCCAGATGAAATGGTCTGTCCACGGCTGCTGAGAGGGCTATATATAATGGTGGGGATTAGGGCTGGCACAGGGGGGGCGCGGGAGGGGACAGACACACTGGGCTACGCGGGGTCCATCTGGGAGTCTGGGAGCCGCTCGCCTGGGGCCCCTGCTTTCTCATTTGGTTTCCCGGTTAGTTTGTTGGCTATAATGTTTTTCTGATTCTTTTATTATTCATTAATTTATCCTTCCATTCATTTATGAATTCACATATTAGTATGTCCACGTGATCATATCTTGTTAGGTAGGTTTTCTTTCACTGGGCAAGGACATAGTTGGCCAATACTTACCTCTCCATGTGGTGCAAGAGAAAGACTTTTTTCTGTGGAGCAAAAGAAGGAGGGGAATAGGGATGGAGAGAGAGGGGGAATGGAGAAAGGGAAAAAATAAACACGGGAGACAAACACGGTCGAGTGGACCAATGGAAGTTGCATGTGTTTATTTGGAGTTGTGTGAGGAGGGGAAGCAGGCTGAATGAGACCGCTTCTCTCTCTCTTTCATTCTTTCTCTCTTTCTCTCAGTTTCATACTCGCATGCATTCACACACACACACACACACACACACACACACATTTTACCTCGCACATACATGCATGTGCACATTCCCATACACACATACACATGTTCACATTCACAGAAACAAGAGACATGCTTGATTCCTCTCTCTTTTTCTCAATCTTTCACACACACACACACACACACACACACACACACACACACACACACTCTGTCACACACACAAGCATGCGTACACACTATGATGGAGGAATTCTCAGTCCAAACAAACACAGGCAGGAAATCGTAGGTGAAGGGAAATACCAGGCCCAGGTTGCCATTGAACTCTCTGACTACAGGGAACCCTAGCTACCTGGCTAGTGTCATCCTCAATTACACACACTATGGAAAGTGAACAGTAGTGCTTGTCATTCATCAAGCTTTGTTCCTCTCAATGGCCATGTATTTAGAAGTCTCTCTGTACTAAAATGATGCTGCTCGGGAGAGTTGAACCATTTAGAGAAATCTAGGGTTGGAGGGGGTCATGTTTGAACGTAGTATTAAACCCCCAACCCACAGCCCCCTACCTCAGCAAACATCCTGGTGTTTAAGTAGAATCCTGTAGTGTGTGTGTGCATGTGTGTGTGCACATGTGTTTGTGTGGGTGTGTATGTGGGTGAGAATTCATGTAAGTTGTGTTATTATTGATGTTGGCCATACATGTGTGTGCACATACACACGTAAGGAAGTTAACAATACAAAGGTTACTAAAGTGACTAGGCGTAAACTTACACTTACCACACCTTCATCTTTTCTAAACATGCATACTTTTCCTCAATGTTATAAATAGTTTGCTTCAATATTATTCCAGTTTTTGCAAAGCCTCTGAAAGGAAGCTCAAACATAAGCTTTAATGTGAACCTCCTCTCCCCAACTCTCTAACTCTCTCTTTCTCTTTCATTCTCTGAATGCAAGTTTATTTTATTCTGTTTAAAAAATGTCCTCTATTGCTAGTTTTTTTTGCATGGCGGTCTTTTATTTTTAGTCCAGAGTTTGCTAGTGGAAATATTTTATATGTAGGAGTGTGACTTACCTGGTGTGTGTGTCTGTTGATCTGTGTAAGTTAAAACGGCAAGGGAATAGATACCACAGAATGAACACTCTTTACTGTACGTATGCACACACACACACACACACACACACACACACACACACACTGAAGAACACAGACACACACTTCAACAGCTGGTCTCTGTTAACACAGTCCTAAATTGCCTGCCTTTCTGGTCTCATTCTACATGTAAACTGCTCGTGTAAAAGCTTGGACGCATTTACTAAAGAAAAGGCCTAATGGACTCTTCCTAAATTCCTGGGATGTCACAGTCTTATTGGGTCTGACTCTCTTTGACTATTTTCAAAGATTCACCAACGCCGATATGTTAACCAATAGTGAACAACTAGGAATGAGAGGGAGGAGAGAGAAAGGCTTGTGAGAAGGAAAACTCTGTGTGTGTGTGTTTGCATGTGCATGTGTGTGCACGTGTGTGTGTGCGTGAGCTACGTCTTTTAGTGTGCGTTGAACAGATTGTGCAGGGTTATTGGGATAGAGTCCTTAGTTTGAAGAACTTCAATGGAGCGAGTTAAAGAAAAGCGCTCATTGAAATTCATGGCTTAGTACCTATGGCATTGTGGTTTCAACGGGCGAGGGAAGTGAGAAAGACAGGTCCCGAATGAGTGTCTGACAGATTTCAATTAAAATGGCATTTACAAGAGCCTGGGTGGAAAGAGGGGGGGGGGAGGGGGGGGAGGGGGTGTGAGGGTGCGGAGAGGCGGCTTCTCTTACAAGACCAGAGTGAGAGAAACGGCACCATTGTGTGTTACTCTTAAGTGTCTCTGCAGCACTGGTCCTTATTATCTATACGCTTAATTAATGCCTGATAAATCCTTTGCCTACAGATGTGGCGAGCCCGTTTTGTTATGCTGCATTGTGTGGACCGTTTTCATACCTACAGTTGGTGAGAAAGAAGATCTTGAATAGATGACAAATTCAAATGTGCCTCTGTACAGTAGCTATAGTTTACCATTAACGAATGGCGTCAACAGGCCATGTAGATGAACCAGCAAATCTCTTTATCACTCCCCAAACACACATTAAAAACCATCGTGACTTAATCGTGACCTTCCAATCTTTGTCGCAATAAAAATAAGACAAACTTACTAACCTATAGCCTCCCGAATGGCATCAGAGCTATCTTTGAAGAGGAAGTTGTGTGCATGCCCTAACAGCAGTATAAATTGTTGTAGAAAGTCTTTGAAAAAGTCCTTTCTATTTGATATTGTGTTTGGGGCTTCTAAAGGGATTTACTTAAAAGAGGCCTTTTATGTGGAGCGCTTTATGTGCGGCTGTGTGCATACCATACACGTAGGATAAAGTACAAACACTGGTCCACCACCGACCCACACACACACACACTCTCACACACACACACACACACACACACACTGAAATACACTCATATACACACGTGTGCACTAGAATGAATGGTTGAATGAAGACCGACATGCAAGCATGACCATAGGCATAGTAGCTTGCACATTCACACATGAAAAGACACCCTCACTTCCTCTACTGTGCCCCTAACTCCCAGGAACGGCTCCTATCCTCTCCATCTATGTATCTCTCCATAGAGGTTCATAGGGCTCACCCTTGAAGTAATATGGGAGACACGTAGGAGATGCTGAGGTAACCACATCCTGGCAGCATCCTCCACTCATCCCTCTAGTGGAAAACAGGAGAGGGTGAAGTCTCCCCTCACACCCCTCTACGCCCTGCACTTTCTCTTAGGCATGTGGATCCTAACACAGCAGCCTTTGCAGTACACCATATCCTGTGCTTACAGTCCCCCCCACCCCCCCACCCCCCACCCCCTCTCTCTTACGGATCCTTCCTCCCTTCCCTCCCTCCATTCAGACCCGTCCCACTGTTGATGGTTGGGCTCCACTGTTGATCGCTGGGTTCCGCTGTGACATTCAGGCTCTGCTGTAATAACAGGGCCGTGATACGCTTGGAGCTGAACAAGGGCCCCCTGAGAGGGAGGGAGGGAGACGGAGCCGGGGATATGGCCCCGGGCCCTCGCAGCTCCCCGGGCCAGAGCCGTCACTTGTCTCCACTCTGGACCCACCGTGACTCCTCCAACACTGAGTGATTCAGGAGCTGTGCACCGCCTGACCTCCCCAGTCTAAACAATGAGCGCAGGGAGCAGGAATGGCGCATCGTCTCCAACTCAACCCTGTTACCTTTTCACTCTGGGGCTGCTTCTTCTTCTTCTTCTTCTTCGTCTTCTTCTTCTTCTTTTTGTTTCCCCGTCTTGAGTTCTAACTCCATCCCCTTATCTCTCTTTAGTCTAGATCGGTCTCTTTCTCGTCGTTTTTTTTTTCTCTTCACCACCACCCCCTTCGTCTCTCTAATCTCTCTCCCTTTTTCTTTCTCGCCTCCTCTCACCTACTTATTTTCCATCGCTGTATCCTTTCTATTTTTCTTTCTATCTCCCTCTCTTTTTCTCCTGTTTTTCTTTCTTCTTTCTCTCTCTCTCTCTCTCTCTCTCTCACTCTCTCTCTCTCTCTTTCTTTGTCTCCTGTCACTGGAGTTATTCTGGAGGTAAACAGAGCTTAATGTGATACGCCGTGTAGCGTATCTTGACCCATATGGGCTCCAGGTCTGATGGGCGAACACGTCAGCGCCGGTCCCGACCTGGCTCTGTTTGCTGTTTCAGTCCGGTGCCCCCCCCCCCTCCACACCGCTCCCCCCACACCGCCAGGTTTATTTGACTACTCCAGGGTTTCAATTGACTATAGATGGGGTTCTACATACTGCTTTCCTACCAATTTGGTCTTTTACCGACTTTTTTATACGGTTATGTTTTTTTCCTCTCGTTTCACGGAGCTCTGCGTTCACTGGGCAAGGGATGCTTTCCTCCTTCCTGTGCATTCACCTACCCCACCCAGCCTGGACGGAGCACATCAGACGTTATGTAATGTCCTTTAGGTTCAGCACCACACATAGTTCCTCTGGACACACTCTATTCTCTCCATTCACTAGTTGGAGCCAAAATCTTGGCTGGCAGTGGAATGCAACAGAAGTTGGAGGGCTTAAAATTGAAGTGTGTGATTTGGGAGTGGGCTCTTTGTGTTTGTGTTTGTGTGTGTGTGTGTGTGTGTGTGTCGGGGGCTCTTCAGGGAGGCAGGACTCCCTAATGAGGAGCATGAAGGGTCCTTGGTGCCTTCGCTGGGACCCCAGTAGGACCGTCCCCCCCACACCACCCCCACACCACCACTGTGGTGGGCTGCTCAGCGGCCCCTCCAGAGACACCTGAACACATGAAAGGCTTCTGTGCTTTGTCTTCCACCTTGTCTCGGAAAGCGCCATTACGTCCTTGAGTGATGCCTAAACCCCTCTTTTTACAATGGTTGTCACAAGTGGGCAGTGCACTGCTCTCGCACGCACTTACACACTCACGCACACCCTTTCAGAGGAGCAGAAAAGCATTCAGCATCTGTGTTGTTGATCAGATTAGGATAAGCACATTTGTACCAAGTGACCCTTTTCTCCAACGATCTATTCCCTACTCCTTGCCTCTCTCTGTCTTTGTCTTCCTCTCTCGCTATTTCACACACACACACACACACACACACACACACACACACACACACACACTCACACACTCGCACACGCACACGGTAGTTCATAAAACATCATGTGTGTATAAAATCATCTGATCCCGGCGCGGTTATGAGATGTCCACACATTCCCCGGCGTTCCAGGGAACTTTTCCTGGCCCTTCCCGTGGCCCAGTGATATCTTTGGCTGGCTCTGCCGGGCTCCGTTTCCCTCTGGAGAGACGTGGACCCCAGTCTGCCCTGCTCCCCTTCCCGCTCCTTCTCCTCTCCCCGTCTAATGAAGATTTAAATACTCGGCCATTTAAGTTATTAGCACACCGGGCTGCTGTGTAAATCAACGGGACAAGGTTCAACCCACATCAAACGGCCACGGTGCACTGAGGGAAGGAGGGAGGGAGGGAAGGAGGGAGGGAGGAGTGGAGGGGACAAGGAGTCAGCAGACACTTCAGATACTGCGAGTGCTGTGCCAGTGGGGGAGGATATGGATCAGCGGAGGCTGTAAATTAGCCGAGCAGGGGGTAAAAAAGCATGGAACCAGCCTTCAGCTATTTAGGAAGGCGATGACTGGTTGGATCAACCCCCCCCCCCCACCCCTTTTTTTTTATACAAGTAAAACGTGTAATTCCAGCCTAGCTTTGGCTAGACCTTTTGCCAAAGGCATGTTTTTCTGTAGTGTCAATTTGCGAGCTAAGGATTTTGAGTCTATTGTGAAAAATACTTTTGAGATGAGGTGCGCTTTGAGGCAGATCAAGGGTTCAATGATTAAGGGAATGGTTACAGAATCACAATGGTTATAGTAAACCGGCTGCACGTTGGTTGAGGTCAGCACCGCTTGTACCAAAACATTTATCTACAAAACATGGAAAAATACTTCACATTAGAACATAAAGAAAAGTTTATCTGTGCTGTCAAAATGATTAAGGCCTTTTAAATCTCATAAAACACTTTTGATTTGATTCGCTGACTGACAAATCAATGACAAGTGTCATCCCACATTCATCTGATAAAAGTTGGTATAAATCACTCTCTCTACGTTTCTCTCTCTTTTCTCCCCTTCCTATCGCGCTCTGTTTATGGTTCTCTCTCTTCCACAGACGGTATGAACTGCATGAACAAGGAACATGGCTGTGCCCACATCTGCAGAGAGACTCCCAAGGGGGGCGTGGCCTGCGAGTGCCGACCTGGGTTCGAGTTAGCCAAGAACCAGAGAGACTGTACATGTATGTATAGCAACCGACACCAACAAAGAAACACACACAAACACACACGCGCACGCGCACGCACACCCACACGCACACGCGCACACACACACACACACACACACACACACACACACACACACACACACACAGCTATGGGACCAGGGCCGACCCCCTGTTCCACTCCTAACCCCTCTGTATGGTTCTCTGTGGGGATTTATCCTCTGATTCTGGACCAGGGTTCAGCCCCGGTCAGCCCTCCAGAGCCGAGGTCAGAGCTGTAGCCGTGTGGAGGAGCAGGCGTCCTGTTACTGTGTCCCAGGGAGGGGGCTCACACACTCTCTCTCCCCAGAGCCTCTTTCCACACAAATCACTGTCTGGGCTCTGATAGAGAGACATCAGGCAGCCTGGCTACGGTAACAAATGGATTGATATGGCTGTAAACTTTTAACATCGAGGCTCAAAGTTGAACCTATCCCACAAAAGCTTCCCAGTGATGTCTTACAGCTGTTATCAGCTCATTATTCATTGTATTTTAAAGTATTTTGCTTAGGGAAGACAGGCTACAGGAGTTAGCTTATTTTCTAGAATTTTAGGATTTATTTAATGCTTTTTTATTAACAGTTTCATAGTGAATGGTTAAGTCTTGAATAATGTCTGCTTTTTATAGCAAAAAGTGTTCAGTTTAGACTTTGGTGCTTCGGTACAGTTTTGTTTAGGATAGTAAGTGATTCTGTACACCATCTGTTGCTATCAACAGCAAAAATGATCCATACTGTAATAAGTTTCATATGCTGTGTAATAATATATTCTAATATTAATAATAGAAATACGGTGTTTTTTTTTATCGAAAGCTACCAAAAACATTTTTTTTCCAGTTTTCAGGCTGCCTTGAATCCAGAGGGGGAAAATAAGCTTTTTTCATTAGTTACACTTTATGTGCCCTGCTGAAGCAGTAAGAGTGTAACATTGTGAAACCCTGTGCAGCCTACCCATCTATCCCACTGTGAGCAGAGGGAAGGGGCTTCGCGGCAAGCCCTTGCCCTTCATATTTCACTGGAAGTGGAGGGTGTCTATGCAGCGCTGCAGTAAACAAACGCTGAAAGCCTGGGCTCGGGAGGTAGAGACGCGTGGCAAATGGCTAACTTTACGACATCCAGCTCCTCTGTTTGAAGGGGAACTGGACCAGCTTTGCCTCGTTTCCCTGATCCAGATGAAACATCGGGCACTCCAACACTCTACCTGGCTTTTCTCTTCTCCTGTTTTTACTCCTCGGGTAGACGTGTTGATGTCTGAAAAGGACACGTTAACCGATCTCAGTTTATCTGCCGATTGTCCCATAAACAGATGAAGGGGATGCTCTTTTTAACAGTCTCTTATTATTTAAATTGTTTCTGCCCAGATCTGGTGTACCCCGCTGTCTTAAAGCGCTATTTCATCCTGAAATATATAAAATAATGAAACAGAGAGAGCAAAGTTCTAGTCATGGCTCACTGCACAACTTTTTTGGGAATGGAACTGGGCTCTGCTGCTACTGCAACATCAGTGCCGCTCTACTCACAGCAGTGCGTAAATACGAAGTGGCTGCACAATATGCTGTTTGTGTGATTGTGTTTGTCCTGGCCACCTGACCCTCACCATGCCTACGTGTCATTGACAGTGACGTGTAACTATGGAAATGGGGGCTGCCAACACACCTGCGACGACACGGACACGGGGCCGGTGTGTGGCTGTCACCAGAAGTACGCACTCCACTCCGATAGCAAGACCTGCATCGGTGAGTCACAGGGGCCATTTGAAAGGCACACATTGTGGTTTTGAACCAATACAACTTGTCTAAATACACTGGTTCAGACACATCTCAAAACAAGTGGAGGCTGTTTGGTATGAGCCTCATACAAACACATTTCTTGTTTGGATTTGCTGCACAGGTTTATACACACACATTTTGGAGCGAGACAGAGATACTGTAGAGTGAGACAGAGAGCGAGGAAAACAAAGAGTTTACGTCACCCCTCTTCCCTAGCACTTTCTCTCCCCTACCCCGGCCCCATCTTATTTAAACACATACAACAAAAGAAAGAGTGGGAGAGAGGGACCCATTAACATATCCAGAGGGAAAGACAGTACATATACCGTAGTAGGAGTAGGATTAGGCCTGATATACATTATAACACAAAATACATTCCAATCATATTGCTGTGTATAATTGTCTCAGGTGTTTGAATATACTGTTGTGTAGCAAAGGTGCAGTATCATAGTGATAGTCTGATTCTGTCTCAGATCTGTTAGACGGCCCATGCTGTTTGGAGGGAGGTGAGAAGACTCAAATCAAACACACCCAGATGAGACCCGGCCGTCTGTGTTGTAGGATTATTACAATGTCCCTCTTGTCTCAATGTGCCTCTCTCTCTCGCTCTCTCTCTCTCTCTCTCTCTCTTTCTCACTCTCTGTCTCTCTCTCAGTCTTTCGTCCATTCACAGAAACAAGCACACACACACTCACTCACGCACACAATTCTACTCAAAGAGTAGCAAGTGTTAGAGTATATTTGAGTGGTGATGTGTCACAACCGAGGAATGACTGCTAATAGGCTGAGCATTAGGAAGGTCATTGGGCTAGTGGAAAAGAATGTTTGCAACGTCTGAAAAACACATTCATCATCGTCTTCAGTCCCCAGAATGAGCCCAACTCTCCCCATATCAACAGTCATTGCCAGACACCACAGCATAGCCATACCGCGCCAAACTTTTACACACCACCATTAATATAGTAATATCTAGAAGGCCACGTCTCCAAACCCAGAGGATATCGTTCTTTTTGTATTTTTCATGGACAAATTACCCGTTGCGGGTGAGCTGTTTTGTTATTCATGATTGTTTTTCTCCATTTGCTTCACTGTGCTCCTGTGTTTGGCTCAGAGCTTCAAAATCTATTTAATTTGGACCGTCAACCCAATGTTTTTCTGGATGCATGGACATGTTCCCAGGCTTTTTCTTACAGAGTCTGGCTCTCTGTCTGTAAGGAGACAGTGATGCAGCACCCATTCCACTCCCCCCCGAGCATCAGGACTGACTTCATAACACCAAGTCGCAATGGCTTTTGCCGTCCACTGCACATACACAGGCTAATTTCTCACTCGCCTACCTACCTGTCTTGACCTGCTCCCGTGTTTTTTTTTGTTGTCGTTTAAACAAACATCCTGAGCGTGCCACGTACACATGTCCCCGCAGTGGCACATCCCAGTGCTGTGTGTCCCAGGGACAGGGTCGTACGGTACGTTTGGAGGTCACAGACAGTTCCTTATTATCACACCTGAACGAGAGCCACCATGCCGGGCCTCCTCTGTCTGGCTGCACAGCCGCTCAGATCACTCATGTCCACGGGCCAGCCACACATACAGCAGCCGAGCCAACAGGAACAGAAGTGTGCCAACCTGTCCCAACCAGACACTCACAGTCTCTACAGGTTCCTTAGTGTTGCCTACTGCAAGTCTTGGTTTTCAAAATGTATTGTGTAAGTGCAAGTGTGGAAACACAAGGTGTTAAATTGCTGTTTGAACTAGCATTTTGCTATTGTAAACTAGGGATGCACAGATATGTAGGACTGTTATCGGTGTCGGCCTATATTCACATAAAAAAGCACAATCGGTCATCCAAGAGGTACAAATGGACATACGCTGATAACTGGATTTTTTTCCCCACACTTTCACACAGGCACACAAAAAGTCTTTCAACAACAAAACCTGAATTAGTAATCTCACATGGACAAATCAACAAGTGCAACTCGTTTACCAAATTAGTGGCAATAGCGGAAAAAATAACTGCTAGACATTCATTCTAGTTAAAACTCCTCTACTCCATAGCCCACAGCTTTCCGCTTGCCTACTATTTGCAAATGCAAGCCAATTGAACAGAGACTGTCAAAGCTAAAACATTAACTCTGTGGAGGACATAAAAAACTAACTAATCATATTGAGGCCCTCTACACACTGCCTAGTCTGCATTATTTTTGCTAACGTGTACCTAGCAATGTACAACATGTAGCTGCACACATCTAGAAGTTAGTGCTTTTCAGCTGGTTAATATATGTTGTGTGGCTACACAATTTGCTTCCCCTGTACGTTTTGCTTCAGGTCCGTTCTCAAAAACAGCAGCCATATAATTGTTTTATATATAGAATAACTGTGGGTATAGTTGTCTATATTTTTGAGCGGTCTTTAATGTTTACTAACTTACGCTTCACTGAGTTACCAAGGGCAACGGCCGCAAGTCAGTCAAAGTAGGCCCTCTTCACAGGTGTCGATCACTATTATAAAAATCGGACAGTGGGCGCGGTCAGTTTTCAGAAACATTTGTTATATACGCTGTTTAGATAAAATGTATTTGAAACACAGCCAAGTTAACTTAGTTGCTCTTTCAACCAACGCATCTTCTCAAAGCACTAGCGAACTTTATCAAAAATAACCATCCGCCATTCTAAGTTCCCACAAGACAAGAAGACAAACGTCCTGACATTGTCAGCTTCTGTGGTAAGTTATAGTGACGTTTCATTTTTATTATTTGTATTGTATTTATGAAAACTTTGCAATGTTAATTTAGTAGATAACGTTTATTTATTATTTTCATATTGCCGAATTTCTGAATTGTTTACTTTATTAATTATAAACTTCTATAAGTAATAAAACAGAATCTGTATTCCTTACTAAAGCAATGTCCAACGTTAGCGTAATTCAGAGATAGCTATGTAATTACATACATTTGTGCGCTGGAAGAAAACATAGGTCTACAGACCAGCAGCAAATCGTGCAGGGGAAGCAAATGGGGTAGCCACAAGATGCACTCACAGGTGTTTTCAGGGTCTTACAGGTGCAAGAATATAATATATGCAGCGTTTAGTAATGATAAATAAGTTTAAGTTATTATCAAAATTAAGTAGGATTACCATTTCTGTTTTCTACTTTGCCTTGTACAGAGTAGCTTAATTGAACACTTTATTTTTCATAAAGTTTAATTTTCCGGAAATTTTTCGGAATAGTTTTTTTTTTTTTTGTGAAGAAACAATGTCAAGAAAAGTAATTTAATTATTTCAAAACGTTTTTAAACTTGTTGATGGGGCGCTGCACCTCTGATCACTCTCTCTTCCCGGGTTCTTGAGAGGGAACCTAGCTGAAGACGTCTTCGTTATTTACAGTGAAAGGGTAGCCAGAAAGTTAGTTAAGTTGATTGTTTTGGGTGCAGTTTTCATTACCCGAACTTGTATAAATAAACTCCGTTGACTTTAACCAATAAACTTTGTGTGTTACTGTCCATTGCTAGACAAGCTATCGTCACATTATGATTAGAACCAAAATGCAGACAGGGTTGGTTGACAATGGTTGATGACTATCGGCCCGTAATCGGTATCGGTATAGGCCTTAAATTTATTTGAAATATATGTTATCGGCATTGGCCCCAACATGAATACCGGTGCATCCCTACTGTAAACTACGCACGCAAACACACACATACGTTTTTTTTTGGTCACAAATGAACTTTACCTGCGCATTGTCTTTCCTGTTACAATTAATACAACTGAACACTGGACAGCGGGTCTTTCGCACCCTTTATTTGTTTCTTCTTTTTATCTATCTGATGCTCTCTCTCTCACTCTGTCAGCTCTCTCCCTCATAAATTGGATTTATTCTCTATCTCTCTCATTCTATCTTTCTTTCTACTCCCTCTTTCTCTGTATCCTTCCCTCCCCACAAGCAGATGGCAACGCTGCTGTCACCATCGTAATCCACTGTCATAATGTGTTTTTATAACCTTTCCTTTTCCAGTACCAGGACTGCTGAAACACAAGAAAAGACTGCCAAGAGGACTCCTGTTCCAAAAGCTAAAGCAAGCGAGAACCCTCCACTCTTACTGTCTAGGGTCTTTCTCTCTCTCTCTACCCCCCCCCCCCCCCCCTTCTCTCTCTCTATCTTTCTCCCCCTTTCCTGTCCTCTGCAGAGAGGAGAGGCTTTCGTGTCCGTGGTTTGAGTCCCTCACAGTGCTCTGGGCCAACCTTTTCCCTGACCCTCCCCCATAACCCCTTTCTTCTGTGTAGTGCTTTCCCGAGGCTCCTCCGTATTTCTTCTTCCCCTCTCCTACTACTCCTCCTCCTCCTCGTCCTGCTCTCTGGTGATAGTCACTGATTGCCTGTCTTGTCTGAGCATCCGTGTTGAAATTCAGCTGAAAACGTGGGTTAATTAACCCTTCAAACACTTCACATGTGGGAAGAGGGTTAGGGGACAACTTGGGGGGGGGGTACCGATTCAAGATTAGAGCAGAGATCTCAATTGCAGCCTGATCTGAGGTAGAAGTCCTGGCAAACCAAAACCAAGCACTCCTCCTCCTCCTCCTCCTCCTCCTCTTCCTTCTTTACTCTTATCGTGCATCTTCAGAGTAAAAAAAGTCCCCAAAATCCTGTTACTGTGAAACCCCTAAAATGTAATGAACGGAAACTGGATTCCACGTCCCGTCCCTACCCCCTGCCCCCCTACTTCATCATCCAGCTCTGTAGGGATAGACACTAACCCGCACCCCATGCTCATGTCCCCTCACACACTGCCCTCTCACCAGTCGCATGGCCCCGCTCTGATGCTCTCTGTGTGTCTTTCCTTGTCTCTGTCTGTTGGTCTCTCTTGCCCATTTCACTGTACCCTCTTTCACTAATCTTCCGCCCTTTGGTCTGTCTGTCTGGCTGGCTGGCTGTCTGGCCAGCCGGCCGCATGGGAGAGTTTGCTTTGCATTTGTATGACTTTTCTCTTTATCGGTATGGTTGGTTGTTTGTCGTTCATTCTTCCCCTTTTCAATAGCTGTTTCCCCGTTTTCTTATAGTGCATTGGTTCTCCTACTAGACTCAGTGTGCTCAGGATTAATTCCTCTCCCCTTGGATGTGTCCTGTCCTGTGTATGTCTGCTTTCCAAACCCATCCCTATTCACTGGGCCTCCTGTCAAGGGGATGAGAACGGCCGGAGTTCTCAGCCTTGTAGGAGTGCACCCGACGCTCCTTTTCATGCTCCTGAGTCTCCCTCACTTGCTCTCGCATAAACCCATCTAATCTATAGACGCGCACATGCATGAACAAATACACACCGTTAACAACTTTGCCACTTGTGTTTTCCCTCTTTGACACACACACACACAAACACACACACACACACACACACACACACACATACACACACACACACACACATCTACTCACACAGTAGCAAGCCAACCTGTTCAAGAATGCACACACATACAGTATAGAGTTGCCATTGAACACAGATGTACAGTACACACACGCGCGCACACACACATTCTTTGACCATTTGTGGAGCACCAGAAAGCCTCTTTTCATTTGTGAGGGCACTTCAGAGAGTCCTCCACTTTGTCCAGCCGGCCTTTACAGCTAGCCGCCTGAGAGCAGAGGGTGAGAGAGAAAAGAGAGACAGAAAGAGACGGACAGAAAGAGAGGGAAGAGAATGTGTGAGAGCAATAACAAGCCATGGCTGGATGATGGAGAGGCTCCAATTACCCCCCCCCCCCTTCACCCCCCCTTCACCCCCCCCCCCTTTCCATGAGACTGTGTACGTCAAAGCCAGCCCCAGTGCCATTGTGCTGAGTGGCACTGGCCTGCGCCCTCCTTCACAGAGCGACGCTCATTCAGAGCCTAATGACCCCATCCGCATGCAGTGAAAGACAAGCTGCCTCTCTTCACAGCCCAGCCCAGCCCGCTCCACACCCCTCTCCCTCCTCTTCATCACCAGCCTTCAATGCTAGCGCGGCTCGCTACCCCGCTCCGCTTATCTGCATGTCGCCTGAGCCGCAGCGCGCCCTCCTCACCCCGCAAGCTCCTTCTTCCTCCCCCCCAACCCCTCTCCCCACACCACTCTTCCTCCTTGCTTTACCTCCCAGCCCCTGCCCGCCGCCATGGCCTGGGCACGTGGTCTCCAGTGTTGACTGTTAAAGCCAGTTGTGATGTGTTCCATAGACAAACAGGCAACCAGCGCTGCCCCCAGACTACCTCCTTCCTCTTCCTCCTTCCTCTCCGCATGCCTACTCCATTGCTCCCCCTACCCTTCTCTCAACGACATGTCTCAATATGTGACCCCTCATCCCCCCTTTCAGCACTCCCATCATGGCCCATGATGGGAAGGTGTTTCTTGTACCCTTCTCCCTCACTTTCTTCCTTGTCATTCTTTTTTGACCCTACCTTTTTCATCTTGTCATCCTGAAAGCCTTGAGCCTTGCCTTCTGCTATGGCGTCTCGTATAGCCTCTGTACTCTTCCCCTTCGGGTCAGCCTCTCCATTCTGTTCTTGTCATCCCAATTCCATCTCTCGCTCCCGCCCTCCCCGACCGATCCTGGCCCCCAACCCACTCTTCTGCAGCTTGTATCGGACATGCTTGATCATTATCCTCCCTTCTACACCTTCTCTTTCCTTCTCTTCCTCCTGGTTTTCTGACGCGAGGGACTTATTGCTGAGAATATGTGGCCGTTTGATATGGAAGACCATCGGCAGCAACTGCAACATCAACTTCAAAACAAAAACAACCCCCAAACCCCCATTTAACCATAAGTTATCACAATTTTTGTCATTGAAGTTCTATTTTTCTCCAAATGTCCTTCCAGACAATCCCCTCCACCCACCCCCCACTCCCCATTTAAAATGTTGAAGCTAAAAACTGATACCGATTTGTTTTGAATTGCTTTAATTTTCTCCTTTTGCTTTGGGATTTTATGATTTGTTTGGGGACTTAACACTCTAACAGGGATTTTGGCGCTTTTTTTTCATGGCTTCTTGCATCTTGGCTCTGGTTTTGCTCAAAACGCCAAGCGGGGCGGACGGACTCGGGCGGGCGGTGCTGGTCATTGGGCTTCTCATTAACCTACTGCTCACTGTTTGTCCCCTTGTCACTTGTGTTTTAGAGAGAGATGAGGCTGCAATTGAGAGCTCTGAGTTCAATGCCACGTCAGTAGCTGATGTGGACAAGCGGGTGAAACGGCGGCTACTTATGGGTAACTCTTTTCTTCCTCTTTCTATGTGTTGCCATGGCGCTTGTGCTCGTACACCCCCCCCCCCCTGTATTCCTTTCGTCGTCCTCCTCTCTCTCTCTCTCTCTCTCTCTCTTTCTCTCTTTCTGTCTCTGTCATTATTTTGTTTGCTTTTTATTTTCGTCCTTATTTTTAACCTCTGTATTTGATGCTCCCCCTGGTGACCGTACTTTGGTAGCTAGGAGAAACATAAGTTCTAATGTTACCCAACCCGATCCAATATCATAGTAAATATTCCTGGCCTGATTAAAAAACAGTGAACATTGTCAAGTTTGTTTAAGGGCGAGACCTATCCACTCCACAGACTCCACAAGCTCTCGGAAGGTTACGTAGTCTTAACCACTAAACACCAACTAAACGGGTTACCCCCCCTCACACTAACCCTGTACTAAACCTGCTCCGCTGGAGGCCTACAGGGCCTGAATCAGCCTTTCTACCCTCCTCTGTTTTTCTTAGCACTCTTTTATTTTGCTCCAGTGTTTTAAGATGTGGGACACATACACGCTCTACTGCCTCCCTGGTCTGGCTGTGCTGTCGCCGTACAGACCTCCCCCCATTGTACATCCACAGGTTTCTTTCCAGCAGCAGAATTTATCTCAACAGGTATCCACCATGGCCAGAGGGGATTTATTTGGGGGGGGGGGGGGAGGGTTGTTTTTAGGTCACGGATCCCCCTCCCTTGCTCCTCCTGCATTTTACTCTTTGTTTTCTGTTATTAACTGTGATCGTCCTCCTACCTTGGTTTCACTCTTCTTGTTGGAGTCGTGCCTGACTGCCAGTCTTGTAGTAGGACTACATTTCACAATGTTCCCGGTGACCCTTGACCCCTTCTCTTTCAACACCCACCTCACCCTCCCTTTTCACCTCTGACCCCTCCTCCCATGTGGGTAATGATTTGAACCATTGATATCATATATTGAGATGTAAGTGCTCTTTGTCCCCCTCACTGCTCCTAATAGTGGGCTTTCTAATGTAGAACACAACATTGTTATTTTTGGTCGTATCATGAGATGGAAAAATGCATGTCAATACAAAACAAAACCCACAGCATCCTGATGACTCAATAAAAGGCAATGAAATAGAAAGAACAATTTATGCATTTACTTTTGAAGAACTTCCTTTTAGTGTGTGTGTGTGTGTGTGTGTGTGTGTGTGTGCGTGTGTGTGCAGTGGGGGTGGACTTGCGTGGCCCGGGCAGCATCAGCAGAAATGTGCTAGATTTGACACTGCACTTCGCAGTGTTCCTGTCTGCATACCACACAGGAGCTGCTGGAGGAATCGACCTAGTCTGTGCCTGGGCTGGCAGAGACAGATTGAACTAGAATCTATTATTAAAAATGACAGAGGCTGAAAAAAAAATAGAACAAAGTGAGTTGATGAGTATACCAAAAGTCACATGTTGTACTCCATTTCACAAAAGGTCAACTTAGAGAGAATGGTTCCAGGAAGAGCCCATGTGCTGGAAACAGGAGTGTCTAAGAGAGAAGCAGTGGTGACACATCCAACTTGGCAGTGGAGTCCAAATAAACCGCTCACCTTGGACCAGATGGACTCTTGAGTAGAGGCCTCTCTCTGTGTGTGTGTGTGTGTGTGTGTGTGTGTGTGTGTGTGTGTGTGTGTGTATGTGGGGATAGCGTGATTGCAGGCTGGGGCCATGCTGACAGCTGATTTAGGAGCCATCAAAGAGTAAGGGGGATCTTGTTAGGAGCTGAAAGGCGATCGTGTGACGCCTGTCGCACACA
>JAVQIZ010147688.1:0-13246 GCA_036023535.2 Galaxias brevipinnis | reverse complement strand
GCGGACCCTGGTTGCCAAGGCCCTGATCTTAAAATTTTTTTACCCCCCCCCCCCCCCCCTCCACCCACACCCTCTCCACCCCCTCTGCAGCACTGCAGAAAAACAAAGATAAAATGCAGACATTGATACACTTGGGTTTCCTTTATCATATAATACTACTGACATCACCTTCCTGGCAAAACAAACAACTGGGCACAATACCATTCTTGTACATTCTAATTGATCACACATTATCCAGCATACAGTGCACTTTGAATCATCATATAAATAGCATACACATACGGATTAGTGGTCACATTACTACTTCATTTTCAGGAAATATATGTGGATTCTTCCTTCATGAACATCTCAAGCATTGGAACTGAGCTCCAATTCCCAGCATTTCTAGTGACTTAAAGCTCATATTTAGGGTCAAACACCAGACTGTAAGAAACGACAACGCTCACAGAAAAGGCAGTATTTGATGAGCTGCTTTCCTGACATGCAAGTAAATCCCTAAACATATCCCACAGCATATTTCAGGGAACGTGTAGATATGCCAGTGATTCTTCAACACATGCAGGCAAAAAATAAATCGTGCCTGACATGTTTCCCTGATAGGAAAACATAAGCAGGAGGAATGGCTGTGCATTCCTCTCCATTGCCTTTCACAATCAGAATATACTGGGAGTCTTTTGACATTTCAATTATATCTCACAGTATGAATGTAAAAGCGACAAGCCATTTGTATGAGTTGGTCAAAATAAGTCAGTCATTGATTTAATTAACCGAGCCGCTGAGCTGACTCCCATACCACGGAGAGGCATACCATGAGTGAACCCTCGCACTGGCTCAATCCTCATGATCCTTTCCTCCTTGCGTTTTGTTTTCCTCGTGTCCTTGTTGCATTAGTAATTGGCATAATGGAATGGGCTGAAAATAATTGTGAATAGCATTCCTAATGAAACACTGTTAACCTTCCAAGCACAGTCTCTTCTCCTAACAGCAAAGAATTATAGAGCATGCAAAAAATAAATAAATTCTTTGATGAATAGTTGAATGCTGTTTTCAATCAATATTTGATGGGATCAGTATTCATGTTGTTTCATTTCTGGCTTTGGTGTTGCTTTGCTAATTTTGGGGATTATTAAGTTGGTTCAAGGACAAAGAGGGTTTACCCCATAACGTTATACAAACAACCCTGATCACCAAACAAGAAACCTTAACTCAACTGTATTTTCCCTGAAACTTGACGCCAGATCAAGTATATTTATATGTAATCAAGTTAATGTAAAACAAAATGCACCATGCACCTCTGTATAAAGAAGGTAGAGTAAGCATAGTTTGCAAATAGATGTTTCAAATTAATGTAAGAATCGATTTAGGATTTACCAGGCTACAGCATCTGGAGGTAGTTATTCTAATCTCATGTAGACTTTGGCTAAGTTATCAAAGTCTTAGTAATATACAGTACTTTGTGCATACGCACAACATTATTTAATTTTCAATGACTTGCAGAGCTGCTTAAAACCTATGATAAGCTTTAAAGTCCTGTAAAAATGACGTATAAACCCTGTGCGTAGACCCTATAGGGTATAAGCACTGACTGAGAGGAGACACCATGAGAGAGAGAGAGAGAGAGAGAGATGAAGAGAGAAAGAGAGAGAGAGAGAGAGAGAGAGAGAGAGAGAGAGAGAGAGCGAGCGAAAGAGAGAGAGAGATGCGAGGTAATTGTAAATTTTTTCGTCAAACTGTTGTAGTGAGAATGGCTCGCGCGGTTAACCGACAGAAATCAGAACCATTCATTTTAGTGGCCTTTTTATGATGCATTGTGGTAAAAAAACAAGAAGCAAAGACGGAAATCACCGAAAAGGACAACGTGGGTTTGGGATATGCACCCATTTACAGATTAACGTGATTTAATTAGAAGCTATGTTTTATCGCATGAAGTTCAAATTAAACTCAAACTGAAATTCTTGGAAAAAACAATTAAATGGAGGAGCATGTAGAGATCTCGGGGTCCTGAAGCACCCAGGAGAAACTGTAACTCCAGATGCGCTACAGTCTACTAATGCGTTGGGTACTTTTGATGGATCTAGTTGGAGACGGAAGGCTTGTGAGCCAGCTTTTACAGACGTGTGCCGTCGGGAGCCGCAATAAAACCCGGCCGCGCAGAGGCGAGCGCCAGAGGTCTGTGTCTCTGCAATAAGAGGTTGATCAAAGCAATAAATTGTTCGGCAAATAAGTGACCCTATGCGCCATGGGCGACGAGACGCCCAACTTCAGAGGAAGCAGCACGAACGAGTGTCTCTCATCACCTGCCACTCGAATAAATTAGCGAGGTTTTCAACAAACGAATGAAGATATTCTACTTTTAAATTGGAATTTGATTGATAACCATATGGATGAGACTGACAAGAATAAGATTTACACTGGGTAAAAGTGTTTCTAGTCTTTGTATGACATTACCACTGTGATAAGCTAGTTTTAGAACGATTTTTGATGTTATCCAGAACCTTACAAATATGAACATTACTGGACTTCTTTTGCCTTCGGAGATAAAGTGACAATAATGGACATGACCGGTTTTTGATTCCAGTAATCCTATAGCCATATAGTTTTCTGTCAATAAGTTGAGATAGGCAAAGGGATCTTTTTTTGCACTATGATGGAAGCACCACCATGCTCAAAGAAGAGCTTATCTCTCTCCCTCCCTGTTCCACGGGAAGGGCAGGCAACCCTAAAGCCTCCACAGCATCTATGGAGGCAACCACGGACACCCATCAAAATTAAACATCGAGGATATTCAGACACTGACCGGCATCATCACCGGCAAATAGAGCGCTCGAATGCCATGGATACGAGTGACAGACCCGGACTAAAGAAGTCTCGGATGTCCTGGCCATCCTCGTTCCATGGAACGACGAACACATCCATCGGCAATTGTGTAGGAAATAAACGGTATGATGTGTGTCCAAAAAAACAGTTCACAATAGCCAACTTCCCCGCAAGGTAGTTTTAGATTAGGGCATTTAATGAGTGCATGACAAGATAACCGTTAATATGCCCGAAGGGTTAACTGAAGTGAAGTGCTTTGTATAGGGGGTGGGACGCGTGGGTTCTCGATGGTGATGCGTTATGAGTCTTGAATATGTCAGATGAGTTTGAAAGCACTCACGCATTAGGACTGTGCGCAAACCAGCCCGCCTACTCTAAAGCAGGAGAAGCGATTGGCAAATATCAATAACGTTTTAGAGCGTATTCTTGTTAAACATACTGACTAGATAAGATAGAGACAGTAGTTTAATGGCATCAAAGGTCTAGTGGGTGCGTTCGTCCGTGCGCTCAGACAACAGTCTTCAGTGTACGAGGTGCGTGCAATCTGCGCGTGCCCGATCGTGTTTGTGGAGACACAAGGTCTACATTATCCATACGATCAAGAATATTGAAGGGCTTGCACGTACAGGGAAATGTTCAATATGTGGGTCTGTATGGCCTACGTTCCATCCACTTTTATGAAAGGAAGTTTAATTGATTTTGATGTGTGGTTTTTTTATTGAAATCGTACATTGTAAATTGTTCTATTAACTGTCTAAGATAGCAGCCACACATTGCCCAGTGATTGTAATAAACATAGTTAAACCCCCCCCCCCCCCCCAAAAAAAAATATATGACATATACATTTAAAAAACATAACTTCTATAACTTGGCTCAATTGTCTCGTTTATGAAATTATTTTCAGCCTTTGATGATACCCAGTAGAAATGAAATCTTTACAGCTTTTTGCTCAGAGATTCACAGCTAACATGACGTTGTTACATGATGATGCAAAGAGTAATGGCATTCATTTTATGTCCATGTAAAGATACAGCGTAAGACGACAGTTGTCCTGATTTTTCTATGTGCTCTCCCTCTCTCTGCCATATTCTGATACCCCCAGATGTTCCTCCTGCATGTGTGTGTGGGTGTATAGGAGTTGGAGTGTTTGTGACTCTCCCCTGTGCCCCTCTCTCTCTCTCTCCCTCCCCTTTTCTCCGTCTCGCCCTCTTTCTCTGTTTCCGAGTAAGGCCAAAATGTGTGGCTTCCGGAGCAGCAGCACAGTAAACAGAGTGATTATTACAGTAATAACACGGTCCTTTGAGTGTGCTGGGCCCTCAGGGATATCGGGAGTCCAGTGCTGGCTTCCTTCCTGTCAGGTTGCCTCTGTGCTACAGACGGCCTTCACAGCAGGCTCTTGGGATCAGGGCCAGATCGGGCTGACTGGAGTGGAGGCTGATTTGTATTCCAGTCCCCAGGACATGCTCTGAGCCAGTCCAAGCATTAGTGCAGCGGGGTTGACTCTGCCTGCCCTACTCCTTCTGTGGGCGGCACGACGTGGTAGAGAGAGAGAGAGAGAGAGAGAGAGAGATAGAGATTGGGCACAAGGGAAGAACAAGAGCTCTGTGCACGCGCGTGTGTATGTGTGTGTGTGTTTGTGCATGTACACCTTAGGCCATCAGTGAAATGATATGCATCTGTTTGTGGGTGTTACAGAGTGATCAGGAAAGTGCGTGCTAGAATGTGCTTGTGAATTGATATGTCGTGTGTGGTAGCGAATTGGTGTTTTTGAATGCTGTGTCTGTGTGTTTGTGTGTGGGGGCTGTCCACACAGCATACAGTGTCTGCACTCTTTATGGATTGTATTAAGCCTTGTTCTAGCTGCTTTCATATCAGAGGGGGCTGGAGGGACTTCCGTTGTGATGCAAAATGTTGTTTTAGTTCGTTTACTTTTCATTAATTAGAGTCATATTTTGCCTCTGCGTAGGCATCTTAATAATGGGAAATCAGAGCTAGGTTCATTGGCCTATACTAGATTTAGTAGGCTTCATTAACAACTATTTGCACCCAAGTGCTATTCCTGTAACAAAGGGTGGTTTTGTTTTGAGCACAGGTTATAGAAGGCAGCTTCACGCATAGCCGCTCTTTTAGTCTCTCTGCTGCCTATTTCCCATGCAATCCATTTTATATTCTTGGCCTATAGCTTTGTCATGTAGGAGCCATGGTGTTGGGAAAGTGATCTGTCCTGATATTGTGGTCAGGTCCTGGCCCTGGTAGCTTCACTAGATAGGCTGGCTGCACTGCTAATCCCTCTTTATAGAAATAAAATCGCCATTCCGAAGACCCTTTGTCATATGAGGTCAGATAGGGATTAAATAAGGCGATTGTCTCAGCGGAGGTCAATAGCCAGCTTTACTTGCTGCGCTATGTAGTTGACTTCACAAGAAGTATAAGTATCCGAAAAGTGTCTGAGGGTGCTGAATGTGGATGTTTTTGATAATATAATCAGAAATGTGGTCGTCTTGAGTGTTGTCAGTGTCTTCTATGTATGAGGCTGGCTATTATTCCCCATCTGTCATCGTATGCGATTCTTGTCGATCCATTGGTCATAGTATGCCAAATTGACTCGACCAATCACCGCGTCCCATGCTCAATGCACTCTTGGAAGTTCCTGCTGAAAGAATGACCGACACTACTGAGGGAACCGCTCATCCAGCAATTCTGTTGCTATGGTTACTTGTTTTGTGGATGTCTATAATAGATATATTTACCAAAAGAGGCAAAAGGCACCACCAAGCATCGATGGTTGTAATGTATGATATATCAGTATATAGGCTATCATGAGGCATTGTGAGTTGTATGGACATCCATGGAAAGTTGAATTAGTTTGAAATCTCCCTAGCTGATACAGTGCCCTATACGATCTATGCCAACTGTTTCAACCCAGGCCTCTCCGTTCCCCTAGGCTTAATGCATTTATTCTCTATCCAGTCCCACTGTATCAAGTGAGAAGCTGTGAGTTCTTTCTGGCTTATTTGGCTATTGATTGGCTTGCAGCCATAATCATTTGACTCTTAATTAGATACACCTACATTCAATTACTGCTACAGCTGCTTTGAACTATTAGCTCACTTTCCCTGTGCATTTGCAGATAAGCACTATAATATAACGTACTTACCAAGATAATAGCTTATACTTGGGAAATATCCAAACCCACCTATTTTTTATGCTGTGCTAACCAATACATCCATGTGTTTTTCTTGTAGCGAGGGCAACCAATGGGTTCAGTTGTTTTGCTCTGTGTACGCAGGGCGTTTCCTCTCAATCCTCGGATCTAATTAGTATCCGGAGGCAGTTGAATGCTCTCCGTATTCACTCCTGTTGATGCAGGGCTGTCGGGCGGCGAGTGTCCCTGTCGGTCCTCACCGCTGACACCAAACAGGTTTTTCTCAGCAGGGGCTCCGCCGCGTTCCACCAAGAGCCCTCCTCCTTTCTGCTCATTACTCGACCTCCGTGGGGGCCTGAGGACTCCTTGAGGTGCCGCCCTTGACACATAGACATACTTCACCAATGTTTAGCACGCGTTTCGCCGTGCTTGTGGGGAATTCTTTTCCTGATTAATCAGTGTTGTTGTGTAAACGTTTCACATTTGACACCTTCCTTTTAATTAGGTTTGTCCGTGTACGGTGGCTTTTGGCCCTCCACACACATTGTCAACTGGACACTGTTCCACACTCCTGCCTTCTCCCAGTATGGCTTTCATCTCATGAGCTCCAGTTGACCCCCCCCACCCCCAAAAAAATACATAACTCCTCTAATTATATAATTCGTGTCACTCCTTTGTCTATCGTAATTACTGGCTTCGATTAAAGCGGTTGTGCCTCATCTCTCTTCTCTCTTTGTCTCGCGCTCTTGTCATCTTATTTGTCCTTTGGAAACGGGGAATATCACTCCTCTTTTTTTCATCCCCATCTCCTCTCTGTCTATTGTGAGGCCCACCTCATTGGCTCCCTGATCCCTCTCAGGGTCTTGCTTACCACTGTGTTAATCACACACTGCTCCTTTATCTGATCTATAATTTCTACCCCCCTGCCCACTGAGATCCCCATTATGTACTCGAATAGCCGACTCTCCCTATTTCACTCTTAACTGAACCAGCGAGATGAATCTTTATCTCAGTCTCTCCATGTCCTCGACGTTCACACCGTTAGCATGGTGCTGGGTGTTTTCACCTTAGATGTTAACTCTTATGTATTCCTCTGTAAGACAAGGGTCTCTAGTGCACATTAGTCATCCTACCTTGAAAATCATGAAATCAAAAGTGCAAACCCTATTGAAGATAAAGAGCTATATATTGCACAACCATTAAAGTATAGATTAAAAACTGGATGACCTAATATAAAGCAGCATATTCTAAGGGATTAAGGATACTTTTATTATTGTGTTGTCAACATCACATATAATAAAAAAATATTTTTCAATATTATTGAATTTTTTTTTCAGCATTCGGTTTTATTTTCAATTCCCCCAAAATATAACTGCGGAATAATCACTTTACATTTTAAAAAATTGTTTTGCGCCTGCTGTTTTAAAAGACATATGGCCCAAACTATTTACACTCTGTAACAGAGGTGTCTATGGAAATCTACTCCCCGCCAATGAACTGCTCTTTTTGGACCCTTTGCATATTTGCAGGGCATTCCAAAGGGAAAACATGTAATATGATTCTATAATGTGTGATTTCGTGTGTGACGCCGAGCCAACCCATGAGAGACAAGCTGGAGAAATGCAGAGGTGTGAATAGTGGTAGGTCCCCCATGCTCCCCAGCTAACGGCAGAGACCACAGGAAAGTCCCCCGTCCCCCCGTCCCCCCCCCCCAAGCCCTCAATCCCATTTTCATGTGGTGATGCTGTGGCACAGTGTGATGCCAGCGAGGCCACCGCCCCACAGAGTTTGCTTCAGGCTGCAGTCTCAGCAGAGCACTGTCTGAGTGACTGAGACAGACACTCCTTTGTCAGCTGGATGCCAGCACAGACACCTCGCAAACACAGCCATGGCCTATGTAATAAAACACACACAACACAATGCCTGTTGGGCAGAGGCAAATGGATAAGCAATACAAGACCCACACTGGGACCCCACACAAGTGGAGAAAGGGCCTGGTTTGGATCAGGAACTCAAAACAAATCAGTTCAGCGCCAGGTGAATTATTGCAACAGCAGGACAGGCTCGGCATGGTTAGAGAGAGATGTGTGTTCAAAGGACCTGGCACAGCTTGTCTGTGCCATGTCCCAACTGAGGCATCACTTCCTGTCAGCCTGGCGTGCCTACACTATGCCCCCTAGGGGGAACATTTCCCCCATATCTCTGGCAAGATCTCAATCTGCAGTTCGCTGGCTTTCTCTGACAGAGTGGCAGTCCTGTTTACCAACGAAAGACAGATGGCTGTGGTAACAGCAGAATATGTCACTGACTGTCGCAATCAGTTGCCACTGGCTAAGTCTGTGGTAATTCATGACCAGGGTAGAGTGACCTCTCCAGCCACCATCTGACAACGTTTTACCCGTCATTTTATATGGGGATATCCTAATGTGATTGAGGGCATGGATTTCCACATGAACAGAAAAAAAAAACGTTTGTTTTTTTACAAGTCAGGTATTGTGCAATCTAAATGATATAGAGTGAGGCTAAGTTTATGGCGAGAAACTGGTCTGTCTTAGCTACTCTTTGTCTCGAATCTGCTCCGATTGTGTGTATTGGACTGGAAACGACTGTTTCTCTGACTCACTACCATTGCATAACTGGCAAACAAAATAGCGTTTTGTTCCATATCAAATAAAGTAACAGCAGAGGAAATATGAGCTATGTGATTTGTGGCACTTGCTGTTTCAAAATAAATGTTGATAGATATTGCACCTGTCATTTCTATGAATAGCAAAAAACCTAATCTTTTTAAAATATATTGTCTGAATATTTGATGCTGTAGTGCCTTTGAAATGTATTGTCTGCAATATTAATTTCTGTCTATGATCAATGTGTGTGTGTGTGTGTGTGTGTGTGTGACTGTGTGTGTGTGTAGCTGTACAGGTTGTGTAGAGTGCTTGAGTGCTTGAGTATTTAATTGTGATATGAATGCAGAACATATCTTACCTGCTGTCTGTGACAAGGCGAACAACAGCATTCAAATTATTGAGGAATCCAGCTACTCAAACAACACAAAATGTCTGAAGAATTTAGAGCAGCACTAGCAAGGTATGAAGTCTCAACAAGGTTAGTGGGAATGCTCAAGGATTCTACATTATTCATGAAGTACTTTCGAATCTATAGCTATAGCTATCTTCAAGGTAAGTTTTTAATGGGTGACACACTTTTTACCCGCCGGAGAGTCAACACACAGTTCCTGACCTCTGCTAGATCAAAGTGTGAGCACTGCCTGTCATGTCAGAGTGTTGAGCCCAGTCTGTGTAGGTCGTGTTGGCACATTAGACCATTCAGCCTATTTGAGGATAAAAAAACAACCTTTCCCTCTGACTTAGGATGGTAAATCGCAGTCATGTACTTGCCTGTTTGAGCTGTGCGTCCCTGGTAAAACCCTATGACTGTTTCTTGGACCAGGGCCATGGCATGACTTTCAGCGGCATCCCCACGCTCCACTGCATCGTGATTGACGGGCGGCCTAGGTCATCTGTAGGGAGCCGAAACATTGTCTCTGGTGAGCCCGAGAGAAGCCAAAGGCCAGCTTTTACTTTAGCATAGACTAATTAATTAACATCAGCTGTGACTGGGCCTGAGATAACCCCTCCCCCATCACGCTGTGACACTTTCCACTCTAAGTCAACTGTCATCATATTTTCTTGTAATATTGCGCAGGGCTCGAAATTAGCGATAGCAATGGCAAATGCTACTAACTTTTGTAAAATGCTACCAATTCCCAAATTTTACTACCTCAATTTTTCATTGCAAAATACATCTTAGGGGCCGTGTCCACTGCACGCTGTTTTCAACTTCAAGCACCTCTTCACCATTCTTTAGCTAATGTAATGACGCGCCTGGTATTCTCCTTTTCAAAACGGCGTGCTCAGTGTCAAATACACAAACACGACACCACCGTTGAAGTAAACTTAATTCAGTGATTTTGGACTGTAGGCTACTGAGCTGTACAATTTTACTTTAAAATGGTACTTTTATGGTTCCAACCAGGCTAGTGATAGGTCCCAGCTAAACTGCACATTTTTTTGCCTTTTACCCACAAGAGACCCACAGTATCATGTACAGTATCTTATTGTTGGAACATAGACTACAGTACAGTGTGAGTTACAGCAAACATGGGTAGGTAGCAAACTTCTGCTACTACTAAAAAAAGTTCATTTGTAGCCCTACTTGCAACACCCTCCTCCACAAGCCAGCAAACACACACAGTACAAAGGCATGCCTGCACGCTCAATCCTTATAAAACACACTCTCAAGTACAGACAAACGAACTAGCTCCATGTCATTTTGTACGTGTAGCTGCAATGGTCTGGAGGTATCGCAGCCCAACATCTAAATAACGAGGAAACTGTGGCCGTTCAAACATGCCAGCTTCACATGCTTCCTGTCAGTGTCCACCTGATACACTTCACTAGCAGTCACAGAGAAGTTCCTGTGCGCTCCCGGGCTTAAAAGTTTTCCTGCTCTGATCGGTGAGGACACCCGACCTAGCCTTATGTGTGCAGGTGGGGCAAGGACGAGGGGGACGGTGTGAAGATGAGGCAGAGAAACACCACGTAAACGGCGCGATGGGAGGAAGAGAGCGTGTGGTTGAAGTGCGGGGAACGAGGGCGGCTGTCAGGACAGATCACCGGCAAGATCACGTTCTGCCACTTCACATCTCCATACAAACTCCTTCTGGGATTGGTCCAGCCCCTTGTCACTCATGCGGCCGAAGAGGCACGAGCCAGTCGAGCGTACGTGGAGGTCGGCCCTCCTCTCTGTCAGGGTGCTATAAATAGGCGGAGAGGGGGCCCCAGGCACCAACTGTAATGAGATTAAACCCAACCAGCTTCAGCTCCCAGTGTTTATTGAGCTTTATTTCAGCTTCCTTGCGGTATTTGAATGTGTTCACGGAAGATATTGAGTGCGTCTGCCTTCTATGTTGGATCGTTTGTGTGTCCCATGTATGTGTGTAGATGTGCGCGTCTGTGTGTGTGTCTTGCCCGTGTGCGTGCATGCGTCTGAAACATTGCGGATGAGCTTGGGTTGGTGCGTAATGTCCTCATTTTTCACTCCACAGGGCATGGCACACATCCTAAAAGGATGTGTTCATCACCATGGTAAAGCATTTGTCACCAAAACCGCCTGCCATCACAGGGCTGCTACTATACAAGGCTGCTGCATAGTTCAGTCCTCCGCTTGGTATTCAACGACATATACACATACACATTCAACCTTTGTTAACAGCGACAGTTACCCCGGCACATAGACTTCTGCCTTGCTATTGTTGACTCATGATCTATGAATGCCAGGCAGGATTCCGCACTGGCAAGGCTATTGTGGCTGAGCGTATGTGCGCGTGCGTGTGCGTGCTTGCATGTGTGAGTTGCTATTGTGATCCTGAAAGCGTCTAGGGACATGCGGAGTGGGAGACATGGAGTCTGTTTGGCCATACTGCTGATTCACAGTGAATACTCCCTCAGCTCGATGAGTTGGAGCTGCCTCTTCCTAGACAGACACTGACTGGAGCTACCGTTCTGCCTCAGGCTTCATTAGCCAATCCCCACAGAACACAATACCCGATCCCTTTTTATTGGTCGTTTTACCCTCAGTCAGGCTGCAGCCTGCTCCCTTCATCCGATTGCCGTCAGCTAGACCGGACCTGATCTGCCACTTCCTCTCGTTGATCAGGGTCCTCATTAGATCTAGAACTGAAAAGATGATGCCAAGTCACAACGATGTATCTCACCACTGAGATGGCTTCCCTATATGGACATCCATCAATGTCAGTCTTGTGAACTTCGATCAATGAGGACACCCGAGAGAAGTGTGGTAGTCATCACGGTAGTTAGAGGGAACTTGGAGCCAGGGAAATGAGAAAACTGCGTAGCAGCAGGGAATAAATATTGTGGAATGGAAGGTGTGGGTGGATTCGATTTCAATCAATATAGATCAATTAGACTGCCGACGTGTCACAGCAGTAAACTTTTGAGTTATGATGTTAGCTCTAAATATAATGTTGGCTGTTGTTGGCCTTTCATTATGTTCTTGAAAGAAATTAATGTCCAATGTGCACACTTTTTTTTGTGTGTGCAATTGAACTGTGTCAGTGACACAATCGCAAAGAAGGCTGCAGGGAGGAGTCAAATAAAAGAAAGAGAGAGACAGAACAAGAGAAAGAGAGAGAGAGAGAGAGAGAGGGTGCGGCAGAGAGTGAGAGCACCACAGAAAGAGCTCCTGACCTTTGTACAGGTGTAGTGACCACACAGTGACTGAATAAAGAGAGACAGATGCTGAAAGCCCTGGCCATCAAAACAACAGACTTTGATGCGCACAGAACAAGAAGGCAGCAACGATGCCGTTATTCATTTCAAATCTGTTTGGAATCTAAAATTATGCCCTATTATGCCTAGCATAAAGGATGACAATAAGGCCAGAAATGTAATGATAACAGTGACTGGCTGACTGACTCACCAACCTCTCACACATTCTCCCTCTGACAGTCTGCAAAGCAATGTCTTTCTCTTTAACTTTCAGGGCAAATCATCTACACAGATAATCCTGCCTTGTGACTATTTGACTGCTTTCCAGGAGAATAACTCTAATCTGACCATTGTTCTTTTGTTAGGGGGGGGAGATTCTCCTGCTTAATTAATTTTGATTATGATATTCATATAATACAATTTTCTAAATTGTAGGCTGCTGTATAGTGCTTACTGCATAGATCATAATTATAATGGGCATTATAATTGCCTGAATTTGAAGGAGCAGAGAGGCAATAATATAATATTAGATGAACATTATATAGAGAAGTGTCCCATCAGGATTGAATGCATTGATGTAGGGTTTACATTGTTCCTGTGCGAAGGCTTGGTAACACGACACAGTGTGGCTGTTAGTAACGGAGTGTTTTCGGTGTGTTCAACCGTCATCAACCTGGAAGGCTTTGGGATTCGTGGCACCATAGGTTTGCTAGTACACCACATTATATCATTAGCTAATTATCTGTAATTTCAGTATATTACTCTGGCGTGCATCTTTGCGGTGTGAAATGTGACAAATTGGTTGCCAAAATTGCTTTGTAGGTGCATTTAACTTTTTAATTGGATTAGACGTGACGGAAAGATGTAATGGTGGCGGGGGGAGGGGGGGGGGGGGGTACAGAACATACTGAATGTTCTCTGGAAATATGTTAATATATACCGTATTAGCATATTATGCTTATGTTACATGGATAGATAGAGAGATTAAAACAGA
>JAVQIZ010147663.1:0-14452 GCA_036023535.2 Galaxias brevipinnis | reverse complement strand
CACAGACATATTCATATCTTACAAATCCCCCCCAAAAAATCGATCTGGTTTCGAGACCTGATATGTGACAAATGGCAGCGCTGCAATGCCATCCATCCATTAGCTATACCGCTTATCCTTTGCAGGGTCGCGGGGGGGCTGGAGCCTATCCCAGCCGACACAGGGCGAGAGGCAGGGTACACCCTGGACAGATCGCCAGTCTATCACAGGGCTGACACATAGGGACAGACAACAACTCACACTCACATTCACACCTACGGACAATTTAGAGTCAACAATTAACCTGCATGTTTTTGGACTGTGAGAGGAAACCGGAGTACCCGGAGGAAACCCATGCAAACACGGGGAGAACATGCAAACTCCACACAGAAAGGCCCTTGGGCCAGGTGGGGATTGAACCCAGGACCTTCTCGCTGTGAGGCAACAGTGCTACCCACTGAGCCACCGTGCTGCAACGCACGTCACTAAAAAGAAGTGCCACAAAACTCTAGTACGTAGATACCCATCGCATGAAGAAACACAACGTCCGGAGAGGTGACGGCCAGTCGTCTCTTTCCAGGAAGGCAACAGGAATGTCTGACATCCCACCCTGTGATAGGACCATGCGGTCTCGTGAGGCCGTCGGTGCTGTGCTCCATGGTGAAGGACAGGTGGGACCGGCTGGATGGAGTTCAACAGAAGAAAATCGGAGTAAACTGGAACCAACAAGATCCTCTTTTGTGTGTACAGGACGCAGGAACCCTTTTTACACACCTCTTTGTGGAATAAAAATGAAAATGTATGTATTATACCGTAGTAGCATAACATGCCAAAAAAAAATCAAAAAAATCTGTGATTTTCTTTTATTGTTGTTTTTCTTTTACCACTGAAACACATTCGGAAATGGTGGAGAATGTAAATGGTCTGGCTGGCTAGCACACCCCTCTCAATGTTTCCCCCATGTTCACAGACACCTTTGGCCCCTCACATTCCCATCCGATTCCAGGCCCCCAGGTGAAAAGACTGAATCAGTCAATTCCACAGGTCACTGCATCACAGCTGACTACCTACATGGATACATGGAAACCGTGTGTGTGTGTGTGTGCGTGTGCATGTTCGTATGTGTTCCAATCAAAAATCCATCTCAGAGACACGTTTGTCACTGAGAATGCCACACATATTGACGAATGATTACTTTTGACTAGGGTGAAGCTATTCACCTTCACAGCTCTATAGAACCAGAGCCAGACAAAACCCTGTTAAGGACTCAATACACCTGCAAGCAAAAGAGTCACACGGAGGTCTGGAGAGACAGAAAAGGCAATGAATCCTGTGGACGGTCAGTCAATAAAGTGAAACAGTTTATAGGGACATAAACAGGATCGGGGTCAAAGAGAGGGCTGCATGAGAAGAATGGAGAGGAAACAGCAGGAGGGGAACATTTCATCTGAGGGACGTTCAGCCCAATCAGTCCACGGGGGTTCTTGGGTGTTCACATGAAGTAATGAAGTTACTGCAGGCTAACTAAAATCTGCTTCTGGTCTTCATGGTTCTAGAGACCTAGATCTTTTTGTTAGAAAATCTCGACGTATAATAACAGCATGTTTTAACTTAATTCACCTGACCTCATGATATCAGGCAGAAAACTTTGAGCCTGTCCACCTATACATGTTACCCCGTTTGAGTAGTTTATCAAACCTGTGACCATTTCCAAATACAAAATGACACCTCCCAGCCAAAACTGGTACTTCGAATCACCCAATTAAAAAAGTATTACATTTTCTGGCATTTGATACAAATGTAACAAGCCTATATAAATTAAAGAGAGAAAAAAAAATCCAACTTAAGACATTGCTTTCACCAAATTGGCGTATGGAGTATATAGAGGTTTAGTTCAGAGTCTGTGCGTAAATGAGAAGTAGAAAAAAAATTGGGAGGCTGCATCTCGCGTTTCCTCGAGGGCAGGAGTGATGTTCGAGCTCTTGCGAATCGACTACCGTGTATATAAGAGGTTAGAAAATGCTGCTCATCAGTCACTTACTGCCATGGCATGGCTTTTCAAGACATCGGTTTTGCACGCATATATTGACTAACAAAGAGAAGGCTCTTTGCGAAGGCAATTTTCGAAACGTTTTTCTCTTAACATCTGAACTCTGAGTAAACGTGGATTTTTCGATTTGGTGCAACATGTTTTGTTGTAAAATCGGATTGAAGGGAAGGAAGTTCCTTTTGTCCAAACAAAATTCTTTATCTCAAAGGATACCTCAAGATTCAGGCTGTGAATTTAACGTATACTTTTGCGTAGGGATGAGGGTGGTCCCAAGAAGTGTTACCAAATTAAGTTAGGAATAAAAAAAAACGTGTAAAAACAAACGTTCTGATTCCTTCCAAAACAACTTTGCAAAACATCATTAGCTAGTAAGCCTAATTTGAACATGGACAATGGATACTTTGAGACTCTCAGTGAACGGTGTGGCACATACTGAGGCGGCAGAAATTTTAAAACCTGAAGATCCATTTACAGGACCGCTGACATCTATCGCACCATGGAATTTTACCGTGTTAGCAATATTGATGTTTTTTGTTACAACTTTGTCATTGTGCGAGAATTTCACTGTGATGTTTGTCACTTTTAAATTTAAACAGCTGAGACAACCCTTGAATTATATTATAGTTAATTTGTCTATTGCTGATTTTCTCGTGTCCCTTACTGGTGGATTTATAAGTTTTTTAACAAATGCGAAGGGTTATTTCTTTCTTGGAAAATGGGCTTGCGTGTTGGAGGGGTTTGCTGTCACATATTTCGGTAAGAGACAACTCCGCTGCTTCGAAATTCTAGGTTGATGTATGGTGTAACTCTAATAGTGCTGCAGGTGTCACTGTTGGAGCTGCTTACATTTTAACATTTGCCAAGTAATATTGCCCATAAATTCTAATATTTAGTTAATCCGTGCCTCTGGTCTGAGAAATTAAATTTATTGACCTGTGGGACAGAAAATAAAGTTATTTGTTTCTTGATCCTTTTAATGGAACTCCTTAAGTTGAAAAACTTTGTTTTGATTCAAGAAAGCTTAAGGTTTGTTGTAAAAGTTAAAGTTATTTCGCAGAAGTTGGTTCAGATGGTAACATTAAAGCACTATTATAGTGCTTGATCGTAATATAAAGGATATAAAAGGAATAGCTTTTTTTCGAGTCTTTAATTAAAAAAACAAACAAACAAAAAAAAAAAAACATGTAAAAATGTACTTGACCAACTTGACTCCACAATAGCCAGAACATTGGCTCACCCAGGACAAAAGGCTAGCCCAGAGTTATGGATTAGACAATAAACGACTCTGGCCCAGTGCTGACACCATTATATTAGGTGGGATATCTTCATAAATCATCATTCCTTTAATATCCTATCATTCATGTATTATAATTAGACTATTAAATATATATGTTTTATGAGTGGGTCTGATGTTTAACCTGGCTGTTAATCTCTCTGCATAGCTCAACATCGGAGCATTAAACAGCCGGCTAGCGGTTGTGACCTAGATGTCCCTGCAGTGTATCAGAGCAGTGGAAAAATGTTTTGCACGACCAGACCCCTCAGGTCATGGCAGTTGCCCCAGCTGATGCTTATTTATCAAAAGCTTCACACTGTACAGCCATATGACCAAAAAATAATAACGTATTGGACATTGCTGTTAGGACGGGCAACCACACAACAGAACAGATCTGACCACGCACAACATCATCTTCAGTGAAATCATGCTCACATACTTTTTTTTTGCACAACTGTTCTGTCCTCTTTTGTGAATTAGAAAACCAGGTTTAAAAGATACTACGTGTAGACCGGTCTGAAAGGCATCCCTGTTCATTAACAGTGAGAGTAGGTAAAAGGGAGTTATTATGGCAATTAGGCCATCCAGCTTTTTTTGGTCCATTAAGAAACATCCTTATGCACCTTGACTGCACCATTAAGATGTTTGAGGCAACTGTAAAATAATTACATCCATATGTAGCTTTATATTCATAGGGAAATACATTAAATCCCCATCATAGGTTGTTATCGAAAAAGCACTTAGGGGTACACTTGTCCCTTTATACTGAAAGAGATGGAAGTCCCTTTGCCCGTTTCAGACATAGTAGGCTTAACAACCTCCATGGGTTGAGGTGTTGAATATCAATACTGGGAGAACTGCTGAGTCTTGCAGCTAGATCCAGCCTCCCATTCTCTTGTATGCTGTCCATGCAGGGATCGTGGCTATGTGGTCCTTGGCGGTGCTGTCCTTTGAACGCTTCTTCGTGATCTGCCGACCCCTGGGCAACGTCCGCCTGAGGGGGAAACATGCGGCCCTGGGGCTACTCTTCGTCTGGACCTTCTCCTTTATCTGGACCATCCCTCCAGTGTTCGGGTGGAACAGCTACACTGTCAGCAAGATCGGAACCACCTGCGAGCCCAACTGGTGAGACTGCACCTCACGGGCGCTCTGTCCCAAACAGCCTAAACTAACTCACTAACTTCATGCTTTGTTTGGAGCAATATGAGCAAAACAACAAACCAACAGCTTCTGACCTTGGCCCAAAAATGTCCTATTAGGATAATGACATTGCCATGACAAGTATATTAATTTAGTCCAGACTAGCATGAGGCTGAACGGTGGCTCCCAGCCGTGTGAGCAACGCCGAGTGGTGGAGCACAGGAGAGAGACTGCCTCAGACTATAAAATTAAGGGGCAATATTCACAGGCGGTATCTTTGTAAATGGACGTCCCGACTCACCTCGGCCGGCACACAGCTTGGGCTTTGTCAGAAAACATTTGGCTAACTCTTGATTTCCCAGCAGGCCCCATGGAAGCACAGGGGCCTCTGGATGAGCCTGGACATAATGCAATTTCAGAGCACCTCATGTAAAAACGCATCCGTTTCTCACAACAGTGGAAACCCACACTGTTCCAAAAGCATTTGAACATTAGAGAGGCACAGAAAAGGATTCTCACGTTCAAAGTGTTTGGTGAGCCAATGACTTCACAGATGGTTGGACCATGGTTTAAAGAGGCCCGCTTGGTAGGGCGCACACCGTTTCACCTAGTCTGTCATTGAGTTGCTATCACACCCTGAATCCTGACCTATTGGCTGTGGCAGGCTGATAAGGCCTTCATTAAACAGTGCACCGTGATCAATAGGGACCCCGAGGGGAGAGTGGGTGGAGCGGTCTCAGTCGGTGTGTGTGACCCATTCCCCTGACCCATTACTGAAGTCTTTCTTCGGTTGTAGCTCACGAGGAGGAATGAATCCTCAGCTTGCAGTGCTTGATAGCAGCGTTGAGTATTCGCTCTGAAATGACAATGATTATATCTAATCAACACGCCCCAAGGCACTTAATTGTGTCACATGAATGAGTCATCCCCCCTGCCCTCAATTTTCTAATTATCCATTTCATTTAGGTGTACATGAGACACAATAGAGATTCATGCAGCTGACCAAATAAGCGCAAGAAGCCCGAGACTGCAAAAAAGACGTTAGATGGAGAACAGTCTTCATTGGCTGTTTGAACCAACTGTACAGAATCTCTGCTCTAGGTTAACAGTCTTAACAGAGAGGAGAGGAGTTGTGCAGTTGGTGTACCAGAATTCTAAAAATTGTAAACCTTTACCAGGGCTCCATGTTATCATTCCATGTCTAAATACAAATAGTGAAAAAGTAATCTCACCATTTTCAAGAAATATAGATTCAAAAAAATTACTTTCTAGCAAGAATTTCTTCCCGGAATAATCCACGACGGCTTATAAAGCAGTGTTTTTTTCATATTCAAAATACAGAGAAATAGCACATAAACAGATTAAAAATACATGAAAAATACAGAAAAAAACGTAGTTCAGTTCATCCCTCATAACATACAGAAATGTAATCAAATATTTCAATCAACGACCTTCGTCCTGTGCTCTATCGTGGCCCCTCTTCTCTTTGCTCAAAGTCCAGCTCCGTCTCTTGTCATTTTGTTGTTGTTGCCATGTTGACCTTTTGAAAGCATGTGGACATAGAAGGGGTGTAACAGAAAATCTCTTTATTTTCATTCTCAGGTACTCGTCGAACATGTCAGACCACACCTACATCATCACCTTCTTCACCACATGCTTCATACTCCCTCTGGGAGTGATCATCTACTGCTATGGGAAGCTCCTGCGCAAACTGAGGAAGGTGAGTCAACGTTCACACCAGACTCCAGAGAGTACCTACGTCTACAGGCACTCCACAAGCTTCATGGCAACTTCATGGCAACTCTGCGAGTTGTAAGTCTGGGAACAACTGACATCTTCCCTGCTACTCTGCTGTAGTGTGACAGAAAGACCCTCCTAACCATTGCATCATTTTGGCACCCTTTAACAAAGCTCCTGTGAATACACCTGGGCTATCCCAATGAATTAGCAATTGCATCACACTTGTGTGATACAAAGCAATGATCCTTGGTGATCTTGGCTAGGTGTCCCATGGAAGGCTGGGCAACGTCAGGAAGCCAGAACGCCAGGTGACTCGTATGGTGGTGGTGATGATCGTGGCGTTCATGGTGGGCTGGACGCCATACGCCGTCTTCTCCATCGTGGTGACCATCTGTCCGACTATCTACCTGGACCCTAAGCTGGCCTCCATTCCTGCGTTCTTCTCCAAGACGGCCGCCGTCTACAACCCAATCATCTACGTCTTCATGAACAAACAGGTGGGCCTCGTGTTTCACACACACGGCAGTTTGAAATGTGGACATTGCATTGGTGCGAGCTTTAAACGTTCTAGTGAAAACATCAAATGTTTGTCACTACATACAAGGGTTTCGCTTTTGTACTGGGGAACAGAGGGGCACTTCAATTGCAGCACTGGCGCGGACTAAAAAGCGTTTTGACACGGTCGATTTAGACGTGTGTAACCAACCCACGGTTGAACTTTGGACAGCAGCTTCAGGGTTAACCGAGAAAGCGGTTGCACCCCGCATCCTCCGTCAACAGCCTCCATAGAAATAAAGTTTGTCAGGGCTCAGCAGCAAACTCCGTCTCCAGCGCGGCCTGGATAGCACAGCTCACCCCACTGACACAGAGCTGAGAGGCATCGCAACTTGTGATCCCCCCCCCCCACATAAAAGCTGCTCCGCAAAACTCAGCTGACAGTGTTTTTTTTCTGTTGTCGGGTGTTAGCTCGGCTCTCAATAATGCATGATGCATGAGAAAAGAAATATGAAATTCAGAGTGCACAATGGTCCGGGTCCTGGCATCGGGAGGAGTTGAGCAATACATCAGCTCCTGAAATATACATTCTAGTTGCAATTATGAAGGCTCTCTGTGTTGTATTTCAAGCTGTTGGTTGACTTCACTCCACTTCTCAGGAAACCGTTGCGAAGAAAATCGTTGCTTTTATGGATGTAATTGCTGACTGAATTTATATAATAAGATCTAAACCAGAGAGGTCAGTTGATATTGGTTAGTCAGTTAGCCTTGCATATTTGTGTGGCTTAGAACCCAAAATAACTTCTCATCACACCTCTCTACCCTGAACATCAATTCAGCACTTAACTGAAATGCCTGGAATCCCAATCAATGAATGCATTAGGTTTATTTCTTTATGAAGAACCATGTAGTGTAGCAACATAAGAGTAATGTCTTGGAGTATCATAGAACAGAAATCTGCTATTTAGTTTATCCTCAAAGCAAGTTTACTTGAACGCGCACAGAAAGACAGCTACTATAGGATTTGTGTTCCATGGCTGACAAATTACAGATGACCCTGGTTTTGAGGCTAACCTGACTGTCACGCTGGGAGCAATGAAACATCAATACCACTATCAATATCCCTCCCTAGAAACTGGATTTGATTTCAGACAGAGCTGCAGTGGGTTCAAAGGTATCTGTTTTGACAAACAGCGTCAGAAGTCAGGCCCACCTTTTGGCTGTGTGGAAGCGTTTGGCTGAGGGTGACTGCACTGATAGAATCTGGAAAAGGCTGAGGCCCCAGATCACCATCCCTTCTTGGGAAACGGCATGCGAGTCTGTATGTCCATCGGATTGCCCCAATTCTGCGCCACTGGCTACTTAAATGGGTCACTGACATTTCTCAAAGAGCAGGCGATGAGACGTGCATGTAAATAGGGCCAGCTAGCACGAAGGTCTTGTACTCTTTTAAAAGCTAATCTAGTTCTAAAAGTCAACTGACCTCCAGAACTGGGTCACCCCTGTCTTATTCCCTGGGTCCGTTGCATAATGAGGTAGAAACAGAGTTAGGGGGGGGACTTCCAAGGTACATAACTTATCCTTGCAGAGGCACACAGAGACACAGGTTGTTTAGTGTAGCCAAATCCCAAGGTCTACAGGATAATTCGGTTAACAACCCCTTTGACGTTTTGACTTGGATTATTTATGAAGAAAATAAACTTTGATCTCCCAAATAGTCAATAAAAACTACAAAGCGAACGAGAGTAAAGTCATCGTGTCGAACCAAAGCAAACCTTTTAAAAAGCAGAGCTCATCCATTTTTTAAATCAAATGTTGTATCCACAGACATATTGATGGGGAGAGACATCTGACTGTTTTGCCCTCACATCATGACCACAGGCATTTTATGACCTTCCTCGTGTGGGCTATAAAGCAGGGTGACAGTGTTGGTGTTTGACTAAGGCAGGAGAGAGGCATGAAAACGAATTCCTTTGGGCAGTGACAGGACTCACCAGAGTGCCACTTCACGGTATTATTAGGCAGAGGGTCCTCTTTATTTTTCCTCTGTTCTCAATCCCTCAATATCTGAGGGAAGCCTGCCGTGCTTTGCTCAACCCTGGATTTGTCATAGAGGACCAGAGCAAGCTGCAGAAAGTCCCAGGAGTCTCATTGTGAGGGGCTGTGAGACGGAAAAGAGCGAAACTTTCCTTTCATTCGAAACTTTCTTCCTCTCATCGGTGGTGAGTGGATAGTTGTGAAGGAGCAGAAGGATTAGCAGAAGCCCCAATAAAAAAAATCACGTCCAGTATATATCTACTCCTTTACCAGGGGGACGATTCTCCTGACACATAGTTTCAAAGAGTGCTTAGTGTATCGTAGAGATATAAAATCTTGTGATTGACATGCCTTGTCCTACGATTCCCATTCCAACTCTTGTAATACTGGAATTTAAAAGTGCACCCCAACTAAGGAAATCTCATTTAGCAAAGGTTTAGGGTCGCCAGTGAATATGTTGATGGGAGAGCCTTTTCCACTTAAGGAGGCCCATTAACAAATCAAAGGTCATAAAATCATAACTGTCATGAGAACTTTTAGCATTGAACATGTCCATGTGGCATTTACAGTATTTACCATGCATACCGTACATTCAAAATGCTGTATCTATATTTTGATATTAACAAGAATCATTAATGTTATAATGTTTATTCAAACAAATATTATTAGGAAGTTATTATTATTACTATACAATTAGTATATTAAATGTGATCAGAAAGTGTTGTATTTGAAATGTAGTTTGGGTCATGGTCACTTTATTTGTGCCCGAGCCTTAAGGCTTATCGTTCAATTCGGGGACTGAAAATGCACAACAAATCGGTTGCTGAGAGAAATGTGGAAAAAGATAATGATTTGGGGGCTTTTAATTACGTCACGCTTTTAAACTTTAATTGTGTGTAATCTTCCATTAAGAACTGCAATTGACAGACTATTGATGTTACCCCAAAATCAGTAGCATTTTATCCTTTTCAGCCAGTCGTAAGTGTTAGTCGATACACTCTCTTGGCTATAGTAACATATATAATCCATATAAAACATATATAATGGTAACATATAATCCATATATAACATATATCATGGTAACATATATCATCTGAAGCTAATATTGACTTTCCTGACACTTCTACCAACTGATGATCACAAAATGTATTGACGACAAGTGTAACACACCCTGTCATCTTTGTCCAGTTCAGGAAATGCTTGATACAGCTCTTCACCGGAAAGGGAACCATACCGGACAACATGAACGCTACGTCCACACGGCCTGGGATGACCGGCGAGAGTCAGACGGGGGGCGAGATGTCCTTCATCGCCCCCCGCATCCCCGAGGGGGACCCCATGTCGCCCAAGTCCGAGGAACTGCCCAGCGAGTGCAGCTCCTTCTCCCAGCTGCCCATCCCAGAGAACAAGGTGTGCCCCATGTAGACCCCACAGCCCCACCTCTGTCCCCATGTAGACTCCCACAGCCCCACCTGTCACCATGTAGACCCCACAGCCCCACCTGTCCCCATGTAGACCCCCACAGCCCCACCTGTCCCCATGTAGGCCCCACAGCACCCACCTTTATCCCCACGCCCCCCCCCATAGACTTGTTCTCTGATCCTCCCCAGTGTCTCTTCACCTGCTAGTATTCTGCATGTAGCGCAGATGGGAGGAAATCCACACGGCGACTGAACTCATAGGAGAGCTTGCGTCTTCTTCCGGAAGTCATGGTTGTGCGCGTTGGCTTGTTAGGCTTCCGACACCTCGTTACTTGAGGCTGTTCTGTGTGTGTGTTCTCGTGAAGTCTCTTGATAGTTTGACATTCATGTATTAGAGGGAGGTTGAACTACCGACGTAGTTAGAAGCATCCCCATCTAAAGGAAGCATCCGAGAGGGGCATCCATTATTCCTAGAAGGGTCTTCAACCGTAAGCCCTGGAGGAGAGGGCTGGCCAGCGTTTTTCCACAATCAAATCGCAGCCAGCTTTCATCTCGCGGTTGCCTACCCTTTGAAGCCCCCGACGGCGGAGAAGCTATTGTTTTCCTATGCTGTTCCAGTACCTTCCCCCCCCCCCATCCCCCCAGCAAATGTTCCTTCATCTCCACAGCTTGGGGGGAAGCGCCTCTCCGGACAGCCCTGGTGTCAGTGTGAGCAGACAGGATTGGGTCAACGCTTTCATCGAAAACAAAGACAAGTCAATGGGACTAGGAGAACTCTCCCCCGTCGACTCTGTGGGGACATAGAGCGGTTGTATATTTAAGGAGCACTAGCAAAGGACCCCCCCCACTACCCCATCACACACTGTTCACAGTTCATTGTCTGTATAGAAATAGCACATGATCAATGTGAATGGAGTCAGTGCATCAAAAGTAGCGTGGTGCAACGTTAACTCACCCAGTCCGCAAGGTACAAAAGCAATGAGGGTCATGCAACAATGCATGGTTCAAGAGCAATATGAAAAGACCACCTGACTTACACGGTCCAACACTTGGGAGGTAGTCCCCAGTAGATGTAGCAGTGAGTCTGGAGTGTCTATGAGTGTAATCGTGTCAACTCGTGCACTGAACTCGGCCACTTTGCAGCGATACTGCACATGCATGCGCACCAGACATGCGTACATTCCTTATACATGCGGCCGATGCTCACCGCAGAACACCCACGCAATATGTAGCTACTTCTACTGTCTGCCTTTATTCGGCGCCCTGTTCGCTAGTCCTCGACCTTTACATGTCGTCTTTCTCTCTCTCTCTCTCTTTCTCTCTCTCTCACACATGCACACAAACCACAGATTTTTGGGACACAGAGTAAGCTGGGGTGTTTGAACGGTGGCAACTTTGCCTCGAAGATAAGACCGGATGTAAATCGAAACAGCTGCCTGTGTACCGTTTGGACTAGGGCTTGCAGACCGCAGTGCTTTCAGATAAGGTAGCAGGGACATGTTTTTCAATGGTGTACCGATACATTTCAATTTTTCTCATTTTCTGATTTCCCCCTAAAATGTCCAGCTTGTCAGACTGTTTGCTGTGTTGTACTTTCCAAGGCATGTCAAGAGATGTTCTGCTATATGTTTCTAGTGAGAGTTTTGTTTGCGTTTCTTTGCAAATGGTCCCTACATAAATGCACGCTGGTTATGAACATGATGTCTGTAATAAAGTATATTTTTTGAAAAGCAATTCCGCTCTGCTGTGATCACTGGGTAACGTAATCCACCTGAGGGAGAAATATCAAGTGAGACACAAATTCAACTGCTCCTCAATAGGCCCGGTGCTGCCCAAAGAAACGCAAAGCCACTTGTGGGTATTATGCCTAACGAGTTCCAACCCGCTGCACCATTCATCTTCTCTCTGTAATAGTTTTGTTAATATATTGTTTTATTATACTTTACTGTATGTTTGACCATGTGTTCACGGATCCACATCTCCGAGGCAATCTCACACCTATTAGCTTCGTATTAGGAGCGGTGGGAATGTCACTAGGTCCCATTAAACTCTCCATTAGGCCAATATTACCGAGTGTATCCAATGCCACACCACATTTGTGCTTTGTCTTGACACGGTGGCCAAATTGCTATGAAAGTAAGGGCCTTGTAACCACAAGGGACACCAGTGTTTGCCAGGGACAGGATGCATTCGACTCATTAGACGGTCAGGACAACCCCTCTCTCTCCTCAAACCTCCTTCTCCTTCCAGAAAAAAAGCAGCTTCTCAGCAGGTGAAGGAGCCAGGAGCCAGACTGATACAGTCAACACGTCACTTTCAATCTCTGCTCTCCCGTTTTTCTGGGACATCTCGTCCATCTCACCACAGTGGGGATTTGGAGGAGCAGGCGCTCCTGACACAGGGACAGGGAAAAGACGGATGGCTATTGAAGGTTTAGCTTTCAAAGAGGAGCGTGTAACTTTGTAGACGCTGTCCTTTGTCTCTGTTTGATAGGGAGTACTATCTCTACTGATGACCTATTTGAAGGAAAGGGGGATTCTGATGACAAACGACGAGACATTGATGAAGGATGGCGAACCGATTTACAAACAGAGCGATGATTATCAGACACAAATAACACTTAAGAGGCTGACACGCTGATACCTATCAATCACTGCGTTATCCCGAGAACAAAACGAGATTGTTTTTCAAAAGTAATGACGACACATGCTCCCCACATACATCACAGAGATGAACACCGAGGCAGGGTTACAGACGTCACGGACGAAGACGAGCTGAAGAGGGTGGCACGCCAGCACCACTGTCAATATCTGTGTCCTGTCATTGGCGCCGCAGATGGTCAATAAGAAGCAGAGGGGGGGTGGGGGGTGAGGGGGGGTGAGGGGAGGGTGGGTGTAAGAAAAAGCAAATAGCCACCTTTTCTCCTCTCTTTTAATAAGTCACCCTGGGATGTTTATTGACCCTCTCATAAATCATCCCTGCATGCGTGCTCTTAGTTTGGTCAGCAGTGACAGGTGCAGTCCATCACATCCATGGACCATCCAGTAGGGGTGGGGCTGGGGGGTTCAAGTTGGTATACACAGTGAGGTGTAAGCCCATGCTCAGACGGGCTGGCCCTATCGATACATGCACACCAGCATCTGTCATCTCGACACAAGATATGCAAAGTAACAAGCTGTTGACCCTAGACAGGTATAGTGCAGTGACCACCTCGAAAAGACAGCCATAGTGAAGAGTGCATACTCGCTAGACAGGCAAAGTGAAGAATACATACCCACTAGACAGATTAAGTGCAGCGAGCAAACATTTTCATACCGTGTCTGACACAGTCTTTGTACTTCTGTTGTTCGATAACTGTTCTAACTATGTAGATAAGAGCCATTCGGAAAGGGGAGAATAATAGAACGGTCATTAGCAAAAAAACAAACAAACAAACATTGAATGGGGTAAATTGCACACTTCACCTAACTGCTCTGAACAGGAAGATACGGCGTATTCAATCCCAAAGTTTTGATGTGTAACGTGTCGAGAGCTAGCACAGGGCTCAGGATTTCTAAAGCAGGCGTCCCCTCCCAGGCCACTAACATCTCAAAATCACATCCTAAATCCATTTCTGTATGGCTTCCTGTCTGAGCTGCCCCCCTGGTGCTCGGAGAAACCCAAATCAATTAGCCACTCATCTCCCCGGGAAGTTCCACAGCACTGCAGCCACTGCTCCGCGCGTTGACTGTATAGGATTACTTAAGACACCCTTGGTTTGGACATGTTTGGCGGGTAGGGAAGTGGAAAAATGAGCGCCGTGCCACACCGAACAAATCCTGGAAAAATAGCACAAAACGAGGAAAAATCAGTGCAAGGCAAATGGAATAATTGTCTTGAATATGTAGTCGAAAACCACCTTTTCAAACATGGAACTAATCCACTCTAGGCCTGCCTGTCTTAGAGTGTCTAATGATAGGGTGGTCCTGTCAGTGTGGATGGAGGGAACGCCATGTAGAAGAATCATTATGTTGTCACGGGTGTTCTAACTAAGACATGAAACCCCCGCAGCACCTCTGACTATCCTGGCTCCGAGGGCCAGTCGGGGGGAGCAGGGGGGGCAAAGCCCTCCCCACAGCCCCCCCCCGCCTCAGCCTCAGAGTATTGTCTGCGGTCACCAGCACACCCACTGGATGAGGCCTGGCTGACACGAGACATATCGGACAGCCTGTTGAAGAGCAGGTGCCGTGCCGGGAAACCTTTGTAAGCCCTGCACCGCTTTTCTCCTGGACTCATTTCCAGGGGGGGGGGGGGGGGGGGGGGGGGGGGGGGGGG
>JAVQIZ010147662.1:0-34374 GCA_036023535.2 Galaxias brevipinnis | reverse complement strand
ACACACACACACACACACACACACACACACACACACACACACACACACACACACACACACACACACACACACACAGACACACACACACACACACACACACACACACACACACACATGGTAAATGTTTATCAGATGGAACATCATCTACAGAGCAAACTGTACTTGCACTCCTTAACTGTTTGATCTCCAGGCACAGAATATGCAGCGTTGTTAAATGAATCATATTTTGACGTCAAGGTTGTTCCAGTGCACTCTCTCTCTCTCTCTTTCTATCTCTCACAAAAACACACAAGAGTCCACGAGCACGTAGGCACACGAGCGCACGCACATGCCCACCAGTGGGAATGTGATCTGGGCAGTAAGTGGGCTGATATACTGTGGTAATGCATTGTGCTGAGCAGGTGAGGAGCGAGGGCGTGGGCGTTAGATGCTGACGCTTGCTGTGCGTTTCCATGGGAGGTAAATAAGCTGTGAGGGTTAAGTGCTGACCAGGGAGGGCAGAATGAATAGGAGAGAGAGTTTGTGTGTGAGCATGCACATGCGTGTCTCGGTTGGCAGTGTGGGTGCTAAATGCTCAGCTGCAAGGAAAACTTGCTGACCTTGGGATATTTGTGACAGAAAACCCCAAGAAAAGACAATCGAAGACAAGGCCAGAGAAAATGGAGGTTGTGTAGGCGGTGATTCCTACCGTTAAACGTTGCCAAGTTGATGGGGTCTCCCAGCTCGGAGGTCACCGACACGGACTGGCGGACCTTCACGTTGGTCTCCCTGAAAGATAGACAGTCCACAAAGACTTCCATTACTACTGAATTCTGTTCACTAGCGCATCGCAATTCATTCAACCATGTGCCGGGTGTCAAATGTGGAGTAGCGTGCATTCTGACCCGTCCAGCTCGGCGGTCTCGATGTAGCACAGGCCATGAGGTTCACTGCTGGACAGGAGGAGCAGGTCAGCCTGCACACAGACCGAGGCTGAGGTTAGCGTGGCACGCTAATGAGCACTGAGGGCATTGGAATACCATTAGCATCCACTAATCATATGCTGATGATACACTGATGGCTTGTTAGCATCTGCTAGCGAGAATAGACGACAAAGCGACGCCTTAGTAATATTTGAAAACTGCTATTTTCATTGTGCTTCTGTTGATAATATTAAGGATTAACAGAACCACTTACTTTACATTACTCTAGAAATAACCTGCTTACACTACTATAAGTTAGGCTGTTTGTCTAAGTGCCGTCAGAGAGCGTCAAGGCAGCATAAAACAATATTGATTAAATGTGCCTAGAGGGGTATCAAGTCATTAAAATGTACCCATAAAATACTGCATGTCCTTTTGCCACAGAACCACTCCTGTTAATGATTGTGTGTGTGTATGTGTGTGTGTTTGTGTGTTTGTAAGTGTACGCACAGCACAGTACATTAGCTTGATGATTGTCGGACACACACTTACTGCCACAAACTGGTTGTTCTCCAGTTTAATAATGTCACCCACTCGGACATGCATCCACTTCTCCTTCTGGAGACTGACAGAGGCGAGAGAAAAGGATGGACGGAGCAAAGCACACAGGGATGGTCATGATCTTAATCAGTCGAGCGATGGAATGTTCCACAATCAACAGACGTCATACTAAATAAAAACACGGATAGCCAATCGGGGAAGACGGAGGTGGGATAGACTCACGAGCCGTGGATGAGGACCTGAGACTGTCGGTTGTTCACCTGGTTGTCACTCTTGTGACGGAACTGCGGGAGACACGGGACACAGTGAGGCAACTATAGTTTCCAGACAGTGAGCAGGCACGCTCAGTTTAACGTGAGCGCGTCTGGTCAGCGACTTTTCTACTGTGGCAGCACGGGGGGGTGTTCAAAGTGGGACTCACGTAGTCGTCGGTGGCATCCTTCACCGCCGTGATGCTGAGCACCAGGACTAAAGGCACTATGGTGGTGAACCAGGACAGGGACGAGATCTGAGGGATCAACTGGAGAGGGAGAGAGAGACGGGGAGTTAGAGAGAGAGAGAGACAGAGAGAGAGAGAGTGAGTGAGAGAGAGAGTGTGTTAGAGAGACAGCGAGAGAGACACATAGTGTGTGTGAGAGAGAGAGAGAGAGAGAGAGAGAGAGAGAGAGAAAGGGTGGGAGAACAGAGAGAGAGAAAGGGTGAGAGGTTAAGAGGTGAGGAACTAGGAAATACAAATGGAAGCAAATGTAGCGTTTACTAAATGAAAACATGCACACGTCCTACCCTGTTCTCATATCCTTGTCCTGTGACCTGTGACCTGTGACCTGTGGTGTAAACTGAGAGCTCCACTCAAAAACCCCACCCCCCCTTAACACTCTCCCTTACATATTACTCCACTCTGCTTACATCCTCCCTTCATTCCTCTCTCCTTTATCGTTTATCCCTCCATCCCTCCTTCACCCACCTGCAGGATGAGCAGGAAGAGGAAGTAGGTGTTGGCCACTTCCTGGAACTGTTCAAAAAGGTTGACAGGCAGAAAGGTGATGATGTTGTACTTTGATGTCATGATGCAGTTACTCTGTAGGGAAAGAGAGACAAAAAAGACCAGACCAAAAAAGAGCACACAGAATCACAAAGAGGTCCCGTGCATTCCCGTGCATTGCCATCCATGCTTAGAAACTCAATCCTCGCTCATAACTGAGAGCCGAGCAGACAGGTGTATATTTAGCTCTCTTACCGCGTACTGAAACCTTTCGTTGTATTCCCGGTCATTGGCCCGAACCCTCCTCTCCTCCTCTGGAGAGACACAAACACACGCAGTCATCCAACACCGACCACAACAGCAACACCATCCCAACCCTATAGCCAGCTCAGTGGTACCAGGCCAGCAAACCAACCCCAGTGGCCCAACCCCCAAACACGGGGGCCAGAATGTATAAGAAGAGGCTTAATGAAGCACAAATCCATATATAATGAAGTCATCGATGTCCCCACTGCAGCATAGCCACCACTGAGAAAGGAATGAAAAAGAAGGTTTACAGGAGAGAAAAACTGGGAACGATTGAGGCCCCTGTGTCAGTGAATTTATGTCCGAATCAATCCTGTTTTGGACTCCGTTCACACAGAGAAACACACACATACACACCCGCGCACACACATCAACACGCAAAGCCTGACAACAGACCAATAGCCTCTGATGCGTGATTAGCTCTAATTTAGCTGGTATATCCTGGAATCAATCTAATAACGACCGGACACACTACAGTGCATGGTCTTGTTTACACACAGCTAATAGGCATGTGTCTATGTGTATGTGTCTGTCTTTCTGTGTGTCTGTGTGTGTGTGTGTCTGTGACGTACAACCAGGCTATGCCCTGTAAATACAAGGCCTTATCGTTGGAGATTAATGCAACTAAGGACTCAAAAATGTAAAAGAAAGCATTGATTTTTCTTTTCACTATTTTGCTGCCTCCGTCTCTGAGAATGAATTAAAAAAGTGCTACTCACAGCTTTTTTGCTCCTTTTATTAATTCCTGGCCTTTCTGCTTCACCCCCCCTAATGTCTCCAGCCCGTCATCTCTCCAAGGCTCTCTGCTGTTGTGCTGATGCAAAGTTGTTTGGGAGATCCCCTTTTACGAACTCCCTCTTTGCTTGTAATATTGATGAGACAGGGCTAGCTTTCATTCTACAATGTTTGCCTGCTTTCTGCTTGGCAGAAGGCAGCGTCCTAGGGAACAGCGGCACAGAGTCTATTCACATAGCATATGTACACAAGTAAAGTGCCGTCCATATTATTCTAGGAAGAGAGGACAGTAATATTGAAACTAAGCGAACACCAAAATAAACCTCTGCAGCTCCTGAGACAAAGGCGGTGCCGACGGTTATGTGAGGCTGAGTGCAGGCAGGCCTGAAACCACATGCAGGCCGCACAGTGAAAGTCTCTTTATAGCAGGCAGAGCAGCACTGCAGTGGCAGAGGAAGGTCCACTATCACTCACTTTGCCACTTTAAATCAAAACTCTTTAACAGCTCTCGCCGAATATCTATCCCATTCATCATCTATCTATTCATCCATCTGTATGTCTATCAAACTATCTATCACTCTATCGGTCTTTCTGTCCGCATGTGTGTCTCTTATTCTCTCCCACGCAAGCACGCGCGCACGCGCACACACACACACACACACACACACACACACACACACACACACACACACACACACGTCCATATTTTGTGGTTTCCTGTTTATCTAGTCTAAGGCTGCTGTACGAGCCATCAACATCACTGTCTGACCTGGTAAGTTATTGTTTTGATCTCTGGTGGTAAACACCTTCAGCCAACTAACTCTGCAAACATGTAGCGCAGCAACTGTTCAATGCATAAAAGCTTCTGACAAAATACAGCAAGATAAGGACTTCAACTTGTATAAACTCTAATGTTCACAATCCTAGCTCTGGCATTTGGAACTATGTACAGTATGGTAATGATCTGGTCTGACACATTCCACCCACTAGAGTGAAGTGGCCAGTGGTAAGTAAAGGTCTATGAAAACGTTGAATAACTGTCCAAACTAGAAGGACTGCTTCCCCCTGTGCTTCCTCTCCATCTTCATCCCTCTCTCTCTTTAACCAGATGCTATAGCTGAGGTCACTCTGCCTAGGGCACCTTCGTGACTCCGCCCGCTATCTCAGCTCCCATCGCCGCTGAAGCGGCTCAAGACGAATGGAGCAAATGGCCAAAACGGAAGGAAACAGTCCAGTTCAGCCGATTATGTAGAATGTAGCTGGAGGGCTTAGGCCTGTTTGCCTGTTGCTGTCTAAACTCTGAGTCGGTCCAAACTCTCTACACACCCCGACAGAAATCCCCAAACCACTCCGCACTGCTCTATTGTACCTCCCCTTTCTCCGTCTACCTGAAGGTCAGTACGCCATTACCTTTAGCGGTGCTCACTGCCCAGTCTCTGTGGCCATGCCAACTATACATTAGCCCCCACATCCAGAGTGCAGGCGCCTGCTGCTGCCAGGCAGCCCACAGACACGTGCAACCAGGCATATACACCCTGCCAAGTCCAGCCACTGTCTGTCCCAGACCCCCCCACCCCCCCCCCCACCCCCCTGTTCCCCCCCAGGGCCGAGACCAAATGTGCGTGCATCTGTAGCCTGCATGCCTGGCCCATTAAGCATTTATACAGCCCCGTCTCTGACAGCCTCAAGGGCATTGCAAGCCTTGCACCAGGCTCCGAGAGGGCTGGAGCTACGCAGCAGCAGGACAATCAAAAGACATAAACCTCCATTACAGCGATGGCTTCTGCTGCAGTACAGGATTTCATATGTGAGAAGGACAAGGAGTTGGGGACGAGCCTAGATTTAATGTAATCACAAAATACGCAGTTGAATAATAGCCGAGAATCTTTAAGTCTGAAGTCCGTATGATTAAAGAGATAGTATATTGTTGCTATTCTATGCTGCTGAGAGTTATTGTGAGTCGACATAGGATGGATATGAGAGGATACAGACTTATAGTTATTAACTTTTTCTTTTTTATGTGATGCCATGTGCCCCAGCTTTATTAATTTCTCCTCTTAGCCCTAAGCATGTTTGCAAATGACACACGCAAACACACATACAAGTAAGGTGTACGTGTCACAGAAGCAAAGACAGAAAATATGCCAGTGAAGCAGAAAAGTAGACTGTCCTTGTTCGGACTTTTAGCTAAAAAAAAGGTGGCACTTTGTGTTTTTGTAAAAGTGATTACTCACAATGACTAATCTGATTGAAAACAATGGATGTCACATTCCTGCATGAACCAAACACACACACACACGTGCACAGACAGTTTTTTTAGTGCCCTCTCCATAGACGGAGTGATCCAATTGGTTGAATAGATGAACATGGCCCACTGACAGACTGACTAACTTGAGGTCAAATGAAGGTACACAGTGACAGACACCTGCACACACACACACACACACACACACACACACGCACACAACATGCACTCCAGACTGATGCGATTGGTAACTGTAGGTAAGGATGCAGCACAGTGACGAAGTCTGGCGCCTAGAAGATTGATCAGTGTCTCAGCTGGCTCCAACAAGGGCATCATTCATCCATACAGGAACCATTTCAACTTGGTTTACTACTGGCTCATATTAACAGGCAATATGGCCGACTGCAGTGCCTTAGCTGTGATATAAACAATAACAACCTTATTGTGAAAGTCATGATCTAATCACAAAACATTGATGAACTAACGAATCATGGATAAAATTAACAGCAGAGATAACGTCACATGAGGTTAACAATAAGAAATTGTGCAACATCAAGTTTTATATATATATAAATTGTCTAATTTCATCCATTTTAGCAAATAAGTTTGCATGTTTTTCATAAATAATTAGGTTAACACAGTTCGAGGAATGCCAATGATGTCATGGCTAATTAGGTCATTTAGACTAATTGCTGAATAGTGTTCACTAACCAAAAACTGAGTCAGTGGCGCACAAACTCTGAGAGCACTCTCCATGAAGTCACTAATATGACAGTGACAGAGGTGTCTAGGTTAACGCAACCCCCCTCCCACAAACGCACACACAGACACACGCATCAACATTAACACATACACAAACAATGGTCTTATAAAGTTAATGGGTGAAAATTAGTAATGAGGGAACACGATCGTTTGAGTGAGATGACTCTGATGCAGTTGTCGAATGGAGACACACAGATGACGAACGAATGGAGAATGATTTTATTCAGGCTGTCATTGAATGATTTGAAACGACATAAACGTAACTGACGAATGAAGACGTATTTTAATACAATAATAACTACGCCAGAACCCTAATTGAAGCATAATCAAGCTACCTGCTCCCTTTTTTTTCGCCTTAGCTGCGTCAAGTCCTTGCTGTTTCTTTCGATGAAGTGGAAGAACGATTGGAAACCACTTATCTGGAATATCTTTAGGTATAGTCATCTTTACTTTTCAAAGGGCACGGTCCAAACCGGCCGGTACGTTGCTTAACCAAAATTTGACGACATCACATAAGATCTGAGTGCATTCCGCACTATGCTTGTCCCGTCCCGAGTCAAGTTCGATCAAGAGCGTCTCATCCCGTCATCGCACTCTCCTCTTCCCCACCAACAACTCCCTTTCTCCTTCTCTTGGTCTCACCCTATCTCTCTCTTTCTCTCTCTCTCTCTCCCTCTCTCTCTCTGTCCTCTCTCGATCTCTCTGTCCTCTCTCGATCTCCGTGCTGCAGAAACGTTGAGGTCATCTAAAGCGGTGATCATTCTGCAGCCAGCATTACCGAGAATCGTATGTCGCAAGTCAAATAAATCGGAGACTGATAGCAGGCTCACCCTCGAATGGAACTAATGATATTCATCTGGAATTTACAAGCGGCTCACAATTAATCTAATAGGTATATAATACGCATCTTCCATGAATGAAAAGGTCCCTTAACCAGAGTAAGCCCATTATAAGATTAAACTTCTGGATAAATAATTTAATCATTGGCTACTCTGTACCAATTTGTACACATTTTAGCATTTGCATTGCCACTGTATTGTTTTATGCTCTTCACTAATTTCTCTGGATTCATAACATAGATATTGCCCGGATTCGTATCCATGACATAATCGCAAAGGCTGTCTATTTGCCAACAGCTTCAACCAATAGCAGCCTGCCGTTTACGTTGTCAGGGCAACTGCAAGGATGTGAGGGACAAAAAAACTAAGCGCTTTATGGAGATACTGGGCTCCATCTTGGATCCACATCTACACTGGAGATGCTGTAGCTGTTTTATGTCAAAGCGTTTAGAGCCAACATGGCTCTCATAGCAGTCCAGTCTCTGGAGTGTTGGAACAAGACAGAATGCACTGCAGTGGGCAGCCAACAGCAGGTTTCCAAGCACATGCAGAGTACTCAGGTCTCGTGGGGACAGGGGACATATTCAAGACGTCTAAAACACACTTGTCTGATTATCCCACATATTTACATTCATGTTGCACGTCCTGTCTGAAAGATGTGAAAAAATGTACATTCCCTTGCTGCAGTACATGGAGCAGTAATTCAAAACAAACTCTCTAACTCACACACAAACTCTCACACACACACACACACGCACAAATAATACACAGACACATCCAAACAACAAACTGTAACACTTGAAAATGTAATATTATCATGAAGAGCACTGTCATGTTCCGTGTTAGAAAGAAAACGTCTGAAAATAGTGCCACCCCTCTACGCACAAGCTTGAGGCCTTTTCAAAGCCCCGCTCTCTGCATGCGTCTCATTCCTCTTTGAGCAGCCATAACAAGGCGTGGGAGAGAGAGGTGAGCGGTGCTCTGTGCTGCGTTCCTGTCAGCGGGAGGGCTACTGACCTGGAGGAGGCCTGTCTCTGAACATCTCCACTCTGCCGCCAACCCCCCGCTATGGCCCATGGGACTGTCTACAGGAGGGACAGACGGACGGGAAGAGAAGGACGGACAGACGGGACATAGAGTGGGAGCGAGGCAGAGGAAAGGGAGAAGGCATAGGAGGGGAATGAAGAGAGAAAAGAGAGGTAGGGAAACAACAACAGAATGGTCAGGGTGGGATGCATGATAAACAACCGTGAAACACGTGATGTAGGTGGCTAGAAGCAGGATGCACAGCCAGTGATTTGTGACTGAATAGGTGAGACACTCTCTGGGCTCTCAACTGTCAAACGGCAGGTGTCAGACCAGGGAGAACCTGAGAGAGGAGGGGAACACTCCTGGCCAGAGTTTTACACACGTGTGCACACACGCACGCACGCACGCACGCACGCACGCACGCACGCACGCACACACGCACACACACACACACACACACACACACACACACACACGCTAGACGCAGAACAGTCAGTCCTCTGAATAGCCTGTTATGAGGAAATGACACTGAGCAGATTTGCAACGGCCTTTCTGTGGTGAGGCTCCAGAGGGAGTCTGAAGAGACTCTGGAGGTTAACTCTTTTCCTGTACCCATTACCTTCCAGCCTTTCTGACACAGAAGAAATATACACTCATTATAGTTCATCTTTAATGATACATCGTGATTTGCATTGCACTGTGTAGAACAAACGTTACAAAGTGCTTTGGGAGTGCAAACACAAGATCAACAATGCCACATACAACACACAGTAGCAATTATGCTCTAGAAGGTTAAACAAACCCAGTTTTGTACATTCTCTGTGCTGTAGGGTAAAGTGCAAGGTAGACAATGATTGGGTGGAGGATCGCGGCAGCACTGAAACTCAAATCAATACGGGAGAGAAAGTGCTGCTGTCTCACCCTGCCGGAGGTGGGCTGATCAGCTTTCACAGTCCACATCCCTCTCGCTCACGGTAGTCATACACATACTTTCCTTCCGTCCTCAACATTGCTCTCCACCAAACCAGACTTCATATTCTGTCACATTCTAACTACCACAGACTTTTAATTCTATTTGATGTAAAGAGGGAGAAGGAGAGAGAGAGAGAGAGAGAGAGAGAGAGAGAGAGAGAGAGAGAGAAAGAGAGAGAGAGAGGTTGTGTGTGTGTGTGTGTGTGTGTGTGTGTGTGGGGTGGGGTAGAAGAATAGTATCATGTATATAAACTACCATGCCACTTCACTCTTCTTCTCTCCCCTATTTTCTCTACTGAATCAGTTTGAACCCCCACTGTTCCCTCTCTCAGCACACTAACATCACCCCATGGGCAGCAGTGCCCTCACAGATCAAAGGGAGCAGAAGGGGGACTGAGAAACAACAGGGAAACATATGTCTACAAGCATACAGATGCTATTCAGCTTTCTACTTTCTACTTCAAGGAAATGTTAAAATATAGCAACAACATCAATTATGTCTGTGAGTGCGATCCAATAATGATGACTAAATCACATTCGAGTGCAACACACACACAAGGATTGAGAAGTTCTAAGTTTGACATACTATTCGAAAAGCAGAAGGGCACGCAAATAAATAAGCACGATCAACAGTCTCCCTGTATGATTTCAAAGCTACACAAATAATGTCTCTGAGTAAATGTGGGGTGTGGGTGTGTGGCACAACTTTCAGAAGTTGTTACAAATAAAACCTCTATTTAAAGAAAGAGTAAAAGTGAATCAAAACCAACTCAATGAGACTGCCGGCAATTACATACCTTATTAAGTTGATATAGGCAACACACAGTATGAGCATCAGATATCTGGCTTAAAACCTACCTTTCTTCACAGGCGCTGTCGCTACAAACACATTCCTAAAAACATTCTTGTTTTTCTCGACGCATTCATACAGGATTTTAGGCTGTGCTGAAGCGATTTGTCCTTGCTTGTAAGGCAACTGAGGTGGTAGGACACAGGCACTAGTAGTGATGCCCGGTGCAAGACATTCTGGAGGCGAGGTGTGAGAGGGTGCCATGCATTAGGACAGGAAGAACGGGCACCGGCTGCTTCACTGCGAAGCTTCGATTTTCCCAGTACAACATACTCTTCAATTGATTACTGAAGTGTGAGTCAATTAGTTCGATTCTTGCACAGAGACGTGGCTACAGAATGCACAGTTCTAAAGGTAGGCACAGTTCAGGGCTGAAAACGTAATATAATAGCTAAAACAATAGCCATGTGCTGACATTTGTCTTGTAGCACCCTCTGCTGGCTTGTCATTGACGTTTCAAAATGTACTCGCAACATCTGCATTTGAACGCTTTCAGTCACAATTTGTTCAAAACATTACAATAGGCTAACAACTTCCTTCCCTTCAATTTAAACGATATAATCAATTTGCGTTATAAACTGACTAAACCGAAAAAGGCAAATCAGTAGGCCTAGAGCATTCATGCAACACAATCCCAACAACATTCCATAGACATATTTGCAAAAAGATAAACCTGTACTATTCTGTAGTTCCCTTAAGGCATCGTCCCTTTGCTACATATCCCATTTATATTTGATGTTTACAGAGTGAAGAAGGGTTTCACAATTACCAGCACATAAAATGACAAAGAATAATATGAGTTTTGTGGTAGGGCGAAAAAATAGAAAGACTCCTGGTTAAACATTAACCCTTTCCTCTGATTGGCAAGTATTTTCTACATCCACCTGTGTGTCACTGGGGAAGGGTTTCAGATTGTCAATGGTCAGCTCAACAGTTTCCAAAGTGGCCATTTTGTTTCCAATGCAGAGCCCTGTGGGCTCCAGTTGCTGATTGTTGTGGTGCAGCTCAATGAAAAGCTGGTAGAGAAGCGCGCCCACCAGACCCCCTACAAACGGAGCAACCAGAGGTACCCAGAACCAATTGTTCCCAGCGCTGAATGAGAGACAGAGAGGCCGAGAGAGAGCGATAGAGAGAGAGAGAGAGAGAGAGAGAGAGAGAAAGTTTTAAGGAAGTACTCTGACTCCACAATATCAGAGACATGTCATTACATTTTGGATGTGTACATTGCACAGTCTCACCAGAAGACCTCCTCTCCCCAGCCGGCGATGTAGGTGAACAGCCTAGGCCCCAGGTCCCTGACAGGATTGAGAGGGTAACCACAGTTTCCCCCCATGGACAGGCCAATGACGAACACAGCCAAGCCAGACATGATGGGCTCCAGCTGGGAAGTGGCAGCGCAGTTCCTCTGGTCGCCCAGAGCCAGCAAGCACACCATCAGTGTGGCTGTCCCTATGACCTGGGGGTCAGGAGGAAAGACAGCCGGAGGGAAATACAGATCAGTGGAACTGGAAGAGAAGCGTGTGTAGGACGGATGTCAGGTTAATCAAGTAATCGAAAAGACAGACTGAACAAATACCATTTCGCTGTAATACTCTACAGTGGGCTTAATTATATTCTACAAAGTCAGTCCGTTTGCGGGAGCAGGAGAAAGAGTTCTGCTTGCAGGGGAGACCCACCTGATCCACAAATCCATTGGATATGCTGAGGTGGTCGGCAGGGTAGGTGGCAAAGATACGGGCCGTGGCGGTGGGGCCGGTCACCGTAAGGCGGCCCTCGCCGTAGTGCATTATGGCGTCTAGGTAGAGAGTCAAAAACATTGACCTTTAGGAGGGACGAGCAAATGAAAGGACATGAAAGGCGTACACACCACAGGCACTTTGAATTGGAATTGCAAATCCATGTTTGCTTAACCTTGAAGAGTCAGCGTAACCGCACACAAAGCGCTTTGAAAATATGTGCTTAAGGCAGCAAGGGGCAGGAAAACAGGCTCACGACACGCCGCGGCTCGCAACCTTGACACAATAGCAACGCTTGGCATGATAACATCAAGTCCCGTTTCAGTGTATCATAACCGCAGGCTACGTCATTCGAGATTTACAACATGAGGCTGGTGCAAGGTTCCCTTTGGGCGAGTTTCAGTTTGTCCTCGGGTCTCCAAAACAAGCACTACCACACTGTCAGGGTGCAGAGCGAGGGAGAGGGGAGGACGCAGGGACAACAGCACCGCGCCGTGGCTGCCAGCGTCTCACCGTAGTAAAGGGCAAAGATGGTGGCGGCTCCTAAGAAGGAGCCCAGCAGCTGGGACAACGTGTAGAGAGGGAACTTCCTCCACGGGTGTCTTCCCAGAACACACATAGTGAAGGACACGGCCGGGTTTAACTGGGCTCCTAAAACCAAAACAGCGAAAATACCTTTATATAAAGTCGCTGTACAGGCCCTGTTCCTCTATAGATGAACTGATGTGACAGGGGAGATGTTGGAGGAGGTGAGCAGAGCTTCCCTTACCTGACACCCCCCGGGAGATGTAAGTGCCAAAGGTGGTCGCAAAGGCGAAGGCAAAGCACGTGGACAGGTATTCCCCTTTCGTGTTCCTGCTGGTGATGGTCTGTGCCATGGAGCCCAAACCCATCAGCTGCTCACAAAGAACACAACGTAGCCTTTATTTAAACGCTACTTTGTGGGGATCAACGCTGAATGCATAGAATACATACATACATCATTTTGTGATGTACAGTTATGGTAAAACACAGTAATAAAAGAAGTGGTACTCACAATCATTACGTAGACTCCAAGACACTCGGCTAAACATTCTCTCAAGAGTGGCTTCACATGTGAACGGAGACGTGCACTAACCTTCTCCATGTCTTTAAAAAGCAGACAGTGAGTCAAAATTCACACTAGGCAGCCAAAACAAAAGTGGAAAAGTATTTTCCTCTCCACAGAAATTTACAGAAGCTAAATGAGTGAAAACGCCCAAGCTAATGGCTCATAACAAAATCTGAAGGGAAAACGTAATGTTTAGACCCTCCGTACTGCTAACCCTGGTAAGATTGTCTCCAAGAGGAAAGTGTTTGCCTACCATGCGCTACATAAACTCATAAAACATCAGGAAAAGTCCACTGCTACACTGTATTCATGAACAGAGGGAATGTACCGTAGGATGCAGGCTGGAATAGCACGTAGTCTAACAGAAGGAAGAGGATGGTGCTGATACGTTCACAGCAGACACATTTATTGACACAAACGTTTATTCTTCTATTTACATGGTCACGTTTCTTATTTTAAACATTGTATATGCTATAGCATAACTCTGCTCATCAATCATTTTCACACGACAGACAACACAAAGCAATGAGTGCATACACTATTAGAATAGAACAGAGGCAAACGTATGGCATCAGTCTTTCCAATCATAGCTGCCTTTAGCCAACCTGTTGTCTGGCAAAAGGTGTTTAATAAACCCAGATGTCACTGTCGGTCAGTTGTCCACCACTGGCGTCGCTGGCCTTCAGACTCACGGACCGTTTGTGCTTCTTTGTTGCAATGTGGGTCCATTCATTCAACGAGTAGGCATGTCTCCGTCAGACGCACCATGTGGTGAGACGTGAGCATTCCAACGCTGTTCATATTTGGCTCTGGTTCATTTAGTTTGCCATTCCTCTCAGTCTTCTTCTCTGACATTTTCTGACTCCAGGCCGGCCTCCTACCTCTCCTCTACATTTTGTCCATCTTTAGCGCCACCATAGGCTCCCTCTGTTCTGGGGGGCGGAGTGTCCCTTTTGGAGTGGCGGAGGGGCTTTGGGCGCTCTCTGAGGGGTCGAGCTCAGGCAGGTGCCATTCGATGAAGACCAGGTACATCACACTCCCCAGCACCCCTCCCAATGGTGGGGCAACTAGAGGCACCCAGAACCAGTAGTTATAGCACCTAGACACACAGCAGACGACGCAGAAAAAGACTTATCAGTTTCCGAAATTCGACTGACATCCAATCGCTACTTTTCTCACATTGAATGAACGAGGTCAGCTTGGTCAGGGGAGCGTCACAGTGCTAAGGTCTAGTCTGTGTGGGTGGCAGGCACTGTTTGGCACCATGTGCCTCCATAGATAAACAGAAGGATCTTTGCCACTGTTGGCACTGAATGGAAAAGTTTGGAAAGAGATCAGCTGGTCAGTCCCCTGTCAGGCGTCAGTTATGGACAGAATAATGTCTCTAAAGCATACACCACACACTGAACTACAGTGAGTTTGGAGAAAAAGGCTTGCACCCCTTGCTATTGTACGGTACTGTCTGAATAATGGGTGGTTTTCTCATTCTCTGTGTGCTTATCAGTGATCAACTTACGTGAAGACCTCAGGGCCCCAGCCCGCAGTCAGCGTGAAGAGACGGGGTCCCAAATCTCTGGCGGGGTTAATAGCACCCCCGCAGTTAGCCGACATTGACATAGCAATCCCCAAAACAATCACGGCCACGATTGCTGGAATTAGCTCCGTCGGGGCAGGAGTATTCCTCTTCTCATCCAGCGAGAGGATACATAACATCAGCATGCCAGTGCCCACTACCTTGTATAGGCCAGAACACAACACCATCACTAAGGACGGGTAGAACAAGCGCAGAATCATATCACCAAGCTTAGCATTGGAACTTTGAAATAGGAACGTACTGTGAAGTCTCACCTGGTCCAGGAAACTCCTGGTGACAGAAAGATACTCAGAAGGATACGTGGCAAAAATAGAGGCGGTTTCATTCGGGCCATATGCTGTCAACACCCCTCCGCTGAACTTCATTATAGCCTCTGAGAAAGAGATCATCGTTAGTCACAAATAAACAACAACATAATGACAAGGCAATTTTTGGGCAGTGGACAGCAGACCCACGCGTGTGTGACGGGGGAAGCGAAGAGGCGTCACAGTCTGAGGCTCACCGTAGTAGACCAGGTAGACTAGTCCTGAAGCCACGTAGGCGCCCAGCACCTGACTGAGGGAGTAGGGCAGCAGCTTCCTCCAGGGCACCTTGCCCAACACACAGAAACTCAGAGTGACGGCTGGGTTCAGGTGGGCTCCTGCAGCACACAGGCACAGAGACAAGGTGGAAGGAGAGACGGCTTTCAAAGGAGAGCTGGAGGGAGGCGGCGACACGTAGAAAGTGTGAGAGGGACGAGAGGGAAATCATACGGCGGTACGGAGGATCAGCGCAGTTGGCTTGTGAACTTCCTGTCAGGAGCTTAGCTAATTAGTGAATCAATGAATAAATGGAGTGGTGAATCAATGAATCAGTGAATGATTTAGTAAGGGAACACTAATGCATGGCTCAGCGCGCCAGTGAGTGCATGGATTGGTTTGGCAGCCTGAGTGCGTTCACCTGAGATGCCCTTGGTAAGGTACATGGCTGACATCACTCCCACAGAGAAGGCCATGTTGACAGAGAGGAACTGGCCTTTTGTCTCCCCGCTGGTCTTGACCTGGGCCGCTGCTGCACAGCCAAATAGCTACACCCCAGACCAGAGGGAGAGAGGGGGACAGGGGAAGAGGGGGGCAGGGTGAAGGGGTGAGGGGGTGAGGGGGAGAGAGGAGGGAGGTGGAAAGAGGGGTTTTAGAAGGCCAAGACAGATAAAGAACTGTAGACTGCAGAGGGACAGGAAACTACAGAAACACACAGAACATCCAGTGCCTCGAAAGAGTGGTCTACTGTCATTCATAAACTTACATTTGCGTTGTAATGAAGTTAAGCACAAACACACTCATAAACACATACATACTAACCGACACACACAAACACACATAAACACACACAATCACACACAGACACACAAAAACGCAACGAGATAAAATTGCCAGCTCAGATAGCCTTTGAACAAGATTTTAATAAAGTATTATCAGTAGTTTCTCTACTTTTCTAATTGTGACTAATGTCTTATCTAAATTGCCCTCAATAATACTGTGACCATTATCAAACCCTACAAAGATATATCAGTCGAGCTGGTCTCCAACAGTGCAAAGATAAGGGAGGTTCTTTAAAGACATTCTAGGTGGTGGATGGTGTGTACTGTGTATTGTATGGAATTTTCCCTTTCTCCTATTGGGCGAAAACATTGTTTGTGCCTTGTTGGCCAAAAGGACCAAGACACTTTTCCCAGAACACTCTCATTGCTGCTGCATAGGGCGCAATGTACTATTGACACTATTTCTGAATAAGGCAATGCAAATGAACTAAATAAACTAAATAAAATCCAACATTAGGCTGTCTGTCTGACCCTGTGCTTTACAAACTCCACCAAATGTCGCCTCAATAACTTTTAAAGTTTCAGGCAACCCCCCCCAAAAAACATACATTATGGATATTTTCAGAGCAATTGTACACTAGACAGACAGATAAAAGACTTCCCTTGAGGACCTTTTCAATGGCCATGGGAATGTATCACTGCATATGCTGTGTACACGCTTCTCTTTCTCTCATTTAGCTTAAATATTGTTCGTTGCGTTGGGTGCATTGTTGGCCAAATGGTCCAACACACGTTCCCCAGAACACCATGATTGGTGCTGAACAGGGCACAAACGTACACTATTTCTGAATAAGTATTTGAAATGATCACATTGGGCTGACCAGCATACAAAGTCTACGTATACAAATGTCACCTCACTAATCTTTTAATTAATTTACTAGCAACCCAGAAAATACATGTAGCATAGGAATGAGTGGTGAGTGATTATGTGTCTTGTCACATCTGAAGGACACTTGTAAGCACTCACAACAAATGTGCAAAGTAATTGTACTACTCACCAACAGGACGAAGGTTCCTATAAATTCCGCCATGCATTCCCTGATCATGGGGCTCCTCACCCTCAGGGACCCAGACCTCACCATCTCCTTCAGAAGGTGGCGCTTGGGTCCGAGGGCCCCCTCCCCGCTGTCCTGTCGGAGCTGTCCGTCTGCCTCTCTCTCCTGTTTCTCCATGGCCAGCGGGTGCCTGCAAGTGCCACTGCAGATCTGCTCTGCTGGTGTGGCTAGGAGATGGTGTGTTGATGGGTTATCTTTAAGGAGAGGAGGACGATTCTTTGAGAGAGTTTGGCCCCCCTGTTGTCTCCCACGTATGGGGTTGGTTGAGCTCCACCTTCTTCTGCTTCACCTACTCTCACCTGTGCTAGTCCTCAGCAAACTGTATCGTTCATTTACAGTGACGGTGAACTCCAGGATGGGCTTATCAGGAAACACGCGATCCTGCTGTCATTGCATTCATGGAGAGTATCTTAAGGTGATGTTATCTATGTAGACAGTGTATTAAATGTAAGTAGTTCATGTTGTTATTGAGTCAGAAAACTGTCACCTGCTGTTGTAAAATTTTCAGAATCTGAACAATTTATTAATTATCAACTTCCATCTCTGTCTGTCTTGAGACATTAAAACTTCACTGCATGCTAAAATGTGGACTGCATGGGATCATTTCTATGTTGACCTTGCACTTGTAAATGAACACTTACTTCAATAGTTAGCATTTACATTTCTATTTCTGTGTTTATCACTGACACTGTTTCAACACTATATAAAGCATCTGAAGATGTTTGTAATATAAATGTGTATTTATAAAATTAAATAAATAATTGCAAATGCATTTAGAATGTCAAACATACCTAATATGTGTGTGTCTATGTACATATATGTGCACACACACTCACAAAAATGTATAAATATATGGCATACATTTATAATCATTAATTGTTTTATTATAGATATGGCATATACTTTAAAATCTATATTTTGAAATGTATATTTGGCTACGATTTTATCTAGACTGTCGATAGCAAATTGACAATATTTCGTAAATATTTAAAAAAATATATACTTTTTGATACTAACCACTACCCCCCATTTAATCACATCATCAGAACTGTCCCTCTATCCTCTTGCTGCTAATTCACAATAATAGTACCAGCATAAGGGCTGGTGTAAACACCTTTATTCATCTATCTCCCAGGTCCTATCCTCCCCTAATCACAACCAGCTCATAAAAAGGGTTCGTTAGTCAGTGTCTATCTAGTCCACTGATCCACAACATCTTCTTACTCTAACCCCCCACCCCCCACCGCTTTGATGCTTCTGCCCATTCAGTTTTTTCTCTCGGACTTTGACCCTCAAAATCATAAACTTAAAAATGCACACGCGAGGATGTGACAGAACTGCAATGTGGCATATGTAAACAGTCAAACATCTGTATCATAAAATTTGGAAAGGTCGTACTGATAACGTCAAGGTAATGTCTAATAAAAGAGTCAAGATAAACTCTACTTATCATTATCATACCATGTAATGGGCTTTGTTTTAACAAGGCTAGTCAAATTATTAAACAATCTCCTGGTCTCAGTTATTTCAGTTGACCACAATCATTTTGGACCGTAATTGTCATTATCAAAGGAATTTTGCGCAAATGTACCTTCTAACTACTATGGGATGTGGTGGCATAACAATCAAGCAAGGTTCCCTTTAATGGCCAAGTTCGAAAAATATAGCTTTTTCTTTCTGCAGCAAGTACTGCTTCTGAGTGACTGTTCATTATGGCTGGCAAGATTGTGATCCCAGTGAGAAATGGCATCTTAAAGCAGATACGGTTAACATCTTATTGTTCCTTGCTCAGGGCTTTCCTAGTTAGTGAGAAACAAGATTGGCAGTGGTGTGTCTATGTTTCTCATTGTAGCAATATGGTTTGTATGGTAATATGTATGATTTATGTTGTATGTGCCCAGTGCAATTACGGATTAAAGAGCATATTAAATCATAGTTGTATGTTCGATGCTACTTCCTAAAAGGAACCAAAGACAATTAAATTGTTTATCGCAATTATTTGTATGACAAATAAGTATTGAGCTCCAGTGCCAAAACTATTAAAACAAAAACAAAATGTGTCATCTAAAGAAACCAAAAAACATGAAATTGCATAACTTCACATTCACATGAAGGATTAACGGCCTTGAATGTTAGATAAATAAACAGACATTATAAAAACTGTATTAACCTCATATTGAGCTTTATAACATATAATAAATTATTAACAGCAACTACTAATTACATGCTATCAGCCGAAATGCCCTGATAACAGATAAAGAGGCATGCGCTCTGAGGACGGGGCAGCAAATGGATAGTAGCAATGACCTTTGACTGTTGCTGTGTAGTCAGCAACTCATAATTGTTACACATTGCATGGCCAGTCGCCTGACGTTGGCCACAGACATAGCATCAAGTTCAAGTGGTTTATTTGGAGAGTTAATAAACCTGAGCTGTGCATTAGGCAGGACTAGGCCTAACAGAATACTAATGCGTTTTGTTAATGAATTCTTTAATTAATTTGAAACGTTTTAGCCTAACTGCTGTGATATAATTCATACAACATCTACAAGATTTTCCCAGGCAACACGTTTTGTTGTTACATCCTTGGTCCTTCTCTCCCTGGGCTATCAAATCAGCCAGACTATTGATGTAAAAACAAATACGGGAAACGTCACTATCGACAAAGCTCATGGTGTCCGGGAAATGTAAATGGTAAGCAGTCTTCAGTCTCCCTCTACTGAAAATAGAATGCAATGTACTGCATTTGAATAAGGAGATCTCTGTTATTAACATTAAGATTTATTTAAAAAAGAAACATTTAATGGATGTATATTATTGGCTTTATATTCACAACATGTAACAATAGACAATGTAAAAAATTATTTAACACTTGCACTCAGGTATCAATATATCAATAGTATCCATTGTTAAAATCCTTTAAAGTAACTTTGACCTTCTATCGATCTATTCATCTATCAGTGCTTTGTTATCATAACTTGGGCGACCAGCCATCCCAGCGTTTGAGGTAGAAGTTGCCCCTAACAACCATTCTATATTGTTACCACAGATCTCACGAACATATCCACAATAAAAACAGGTAAGACTGGAGTTAAGATTCATCTCCCTCCCTGATTTCAAAAGAGAGACCCAGTAAAAGGCCTTCCTTCAGTGTCAATGTCAGTCTCTGAGCTCAAGTAGCAACGCAGCACTTCCTTGTTAGCTCGGGTTAGCGCTAAGCTTTAGCCCCTTCCTGTTCCTCCGTGCAGTCTCTTAGACAGGGCCACTACTTGCCTTCATCCATTATGGTTAAACTACGACGGCAGACAACGTGTTCATGTTTTAAGAGGCCGATGTAGTACCACCTCCACTGGGCCAGGGGGCAGCTTTCTGATCAGAGTCCAGGCCTCCAGGCGCCGCATCCCCACCACACTGACACCGTTGATCTCCAGCACCTCATCCCCTGGACACACCTCGGTCACTGGACCGCCTGTCAGTAACACAGAGGGGTCATTCATTGATATTACTACACACGTGACACCACATCTCACCTCTGTTTCTCACTGTTTACTGCACACTAATAAAGACTGGATCATGGTAGATGATCGGCAAAGTGGGTTATTTTGGTTTGTCTCATGCATATAGTAGGGAATTAGTTAATAGAATTTTATATAAAAATAAAAGAAATCCTAATTCCTAATTTTCCAATGCCAGTGTGAATGTGCACTGGGGTGACCCCTCACCAAGGAAGATTTTCTGTACGCTGATGGCTCTGTCTCCCAGGTTGGAGCCCACACCTCCCTCCAGGCTGAAGCCCAGATCTCTGCTCCCCTTCTCCAGTCTCACACACACCCTGGTGTGAACTATGGGGTAAGGACACACACACACACACACGCACATTAAGCCAAAACACATAATACAAATGTAGGTTATCTACTACTAGACAGATTGAAATGCTGTGGATCCAGTCTAGCGTAAAGCTAATGGTTGTCATGTGTGTGGCATCTCCTCCACCCCGCCTTTCTCACTTGATTCTGTGGGCTGGGGAGTCCCTCCCTGGGTGTCAGTCTCCACACCTACACTACGCGGCCCACTGACTCCTCCTCTCCTCAGGACCACCACGCCCATTCCCTGGTTCCGGGCCCGCCTCAATGTCCTGATAGCCTCACCGTGGGTGGAGTCACACAGCGCTGTGCCGTTGATTGACAGGACCTTGTCCCCCTCCATGATGGAGCCTTCCTGGGCTGCCACTCCGGAGGGGAACACCTTGTGCACCTTTAAGAGGGGAGGAGACGACAGGGACAATGAGCACCAGGCCTCTCCCCAGGACACTCTCCAGGGAGAACAACTAGACGAGAGCTCACCGTGACTGGCTTGTTCTGGTCCACTCCCCCGGCCAAGGTGAAGCCTAGCCCGGCCCCCACCTCCTTATGGAGAACCACCACTTGCACATCCTCATAGTTCTACACAGAGAGGGGCGGACAGAGGAGCAGAGCTTACCATGTAAAAATAAATACATATCACAGTCCTTTAAACGCATGGCTCTATGTTGTGCTGTAATCAGGTTGACTCAATGGTGGGCTCTACCTGCAGGGCGTTGTCCCCCAGGGAGCGGACGTCGTCCAGCAGGCGGTCCAGCTCCTCGGAGGCCAGCACGGACACACAGGACAGGGCCGACACGTCGGAGCTCAGCGAGGCCGAGCGACTGCCCGCTGACCACTCGTCGCTGTCCGACGGCGACTCGTAGTCCACGCCGCCAAAGTTACACAGGTCGGCCAGACTGTAGAGGGCGGACACACACAGAGGAGCACAGGCAGGGGTCAGACAACTTAGACTATATACTTTACCTTACTATTAATCATTTATCAGTAGTCTGTCAGTGAGAGCCTTTTTTATATATTTTTTTAAATTGCAAGAACGTTTCAAAAGTAAATCACCTGATTAACTGCCCTATACAAACCAAATAACAAACATGGCCGTCTATTTCACCCACCTGAGACTGAAGCTCTTCCTATCGGATTGGCTCATGTTGCTGGTGATGGTCACGGACGATTCGTCCGAGTCATAGTTGGAGTCTTCATCCTTCTCCGTACCCTCATCGTCGTCATCGTCAAAAACCTCATCGTTCCACCCCTCAATCTTCTGGTTTAGGCTGGCCACCCAGACATCCAGGTCCTCCCCTCTCTTCTCCCCCTTTAGCTGAGGAATGATGAGGCCTGTCTGGGGGACACGAGCGGGCGAGGAGGTGGAGATGGGGCCAGGGAGAACCAGGCTGGAGGTTTTCAATGGAGACGGGGTTGTGACGACGGGAGTGCTCTCTCCAGCCAGGGGGAGGCGTGGATAGAAGGGGGAGTTGTGCGGCGTGTTGGTGGGAGTCCTGTCTTCGTCGCTAGCCGGAGAGGACAGCTCGGAGCGTGGGCTGCTCGGGACACCAGACAGGCTGCGCTGGAGCCCTCCGCCGTTGGAGTTGTTGTTGGAGTTAAACGTAGAGAAGGCAGTGTCCACACTTCTGTCCACGTTCTTGCTCCCCTGCTGTGATACCTCCGGAGCTTTGGAGAAATCCGGCTCGTCCAGGTCCCTGTAGGGGGCTCTCTTAGATCCGCTGTTCAGAGGAATCTTCAGTTGACCTTTGAGTTTGGAATAGTAAGCAGGGTCAGTGCCGCTGACGTCCCTTCCTCTCTGCTCCTCCATTCCCTCGTCACTGGTCCTGAGGCGGTCTCTCTCGTTAAGCCGTAGCCCCACCTCGTCTACAGACACGGTCCTCGTGTTCCATCTTCTCTGTGCCTTCCCCTCCTCCACCTCAGGCCCCTTCCTCCCGCCTTTCTCCGCTCCGCTCTTCACCCGCTCCTCCCCCGTCCCTTTCCCTTCCTCTTTTCCCTTCCCTCCCTCCTCTATCTTTCTCAGCCCCTCCCACTTTCCTCTCAGGCCAGCCAGTCCTTTGTCCGAACCGCTCCTCAGAACGCTGTCTCCGGCCCCGGTCAGCACCTCCGGTACGGAGAAGGCCCGCCTGGGCTTCTGGTACTGGCCCGGTGCCGCCGTGCCCTGGGCCCGCTGGGACAGAACCTCAAACTGGTGGATCTTGTTCCTCACGCTGGCTGCCGACGGTACCACCAGCCTCTCCGGGAACTTCCTGTCGGGGAGAGCCGTCTTGGGAGAGCCAGAGTCGAGCAGAGACTTTGGTTGCGACCCGGTGCCATTCGGAGTTCCTTTGTCCGCTTTAGTGTCCCCTTTGACCCCATCGGGGTCGCTCCTTCTCTCCAGATCCAGTCTGAGGGATGGGCTGCCTAACCTCACTCTCGTCTGGTCACTGGTGTCGTTCCCTCTGCTCTGCCCTGCTCCACTGTTGGAGACCCCTTCATGCCCCTTTACCCCGTCTCTCCCCACCCTGCCGCCGGGGTCTCTGAGCGGAGCCGCAGCGTCCTCCTCTACCAGTGTGTGTGACAGCGTGTTTGCGGTGGCGTGCCCCCCTCCCGCCGCCCGGTCCGATCGGATCTGAGAGGCCACCGTGAACTTACCCCTGGATCTGTCCAGAGACCGGGTTCCCACCTCCGTCACGGCTCCTCTCCGCCAGAGCTGCCCCTGCTCGGGGAGCGCCTCCTGGGCTGGGCCCTGCCGCGGAGACCCTGGACCTCGGTCTCTGGACCAGGAGGACACCGGAGAGGCGCCGGTCGGGCCGGATGGCTTCACGGAGCCGGCGGGGTCCGGCGGGGACGCGCGCGGGGATCTGGCGCTGCCTTGGAGAACACTCAGGCTGTTGGTCTCCCCCCTGGAGAACCGTCTGGGGAAGGTGCCCCACGTCTTCCCTTCAGAGGACACCCCCTGTGGCTGACCCAGCAGGAACGAGGAAGAGGAGGAGGGGGAGGAAGGGGAGAGGGAAGCGGAGGAGGAAGGGGACGTGAAAGCGCTGTCTGTGGAGGCCCTCCGTCGCAGGGCCGCTAAGCCCGCCACCTCCTCGCCGCCTTCAGGCAGCCAGTTTTCCACCGGGGCGGAGAGGCGCTTGGCTCTGGTCGACTCCTGGGTTTTATCCAACTCCGTTGAGCCGTACAGCTTTTCTATCCTGGCGCTGATGCTCTGGCCGGCCTTGGTCCCTGTGGAGCCGGCTTTCTCCCTGAGCGTGGGACCAGAGGCGTCAGAGCCAGCCGGTCCCCTCAGCCTGGCGGGGAAAGACTGAGACCCACACGCCCCATCCAGAACCTGGGTCACACGACCCTGTGACACTCCCGTCCGACCCCACGCACGCTCCGTACCTGCGGGGTTACCGGGCCGGTCTCCTCCCCCTCCTCGCTCTCTGTCCGCTGGCCCTTTGCTCTCCAGACTCTCCGCCCGTTTCAGGGTAGAGGCCCCCAGGTACCTTGAGGGGCCCAGTAGCCCAGTCCCGGTGGCCCCTCCTCTCCAGTCCAGACTCTGGCTCCTGGTGGTCAGCCTGGCTCTCCTCCAGTCCGTCCGGCCCCTTATCCCGGTGGCCATGTGGAGGTTTCCACCACGATCGGGGCTCAGCTCACCACCAGGGCCCGTCTGCTCCGACATGTCGGGGCCCGACAAACTCTCAACCCGACTACTCATGCCGGGTGGAGTATCAGTCCTGGCCAGAGTTCCGTTGGAGTCGGTCTGGAAGCTCTCGTCTGTCTTTCCCTGAGTCTCCTCGGCGTCTGCTTGGTTTGTCTGCTCCGTACACAGCCTCGTCTGTCTCTGCAGGGTCTGTCTGAAGGGCGGCTGGTAGGAGGACGAGCTAGCCGAACGGACAGTAAAAGGCACCCCTCTGTCCTGCCCACTGTACTCATTCATACGGCTGGGAAGAAGGGACAAGTCCATGGTCTCAGAGTGAACACACTTAATAGCCTGTTTGTCAAAAAAAAGTCCCAGAAGTTGTAGAAAAAACAAAACTGAGTGAATTTTAAAGACTTAGAGAGAACACTCCTGTGTCTTGGTCTCACATCTAAACTGTAGTGTGACTCCGGGAAGTTTTGATTGTGCTGTAAACCCTAGTCCTGCAGGGCGGGGGGTGGTGGAGTCACAGGAACGAGGACAGAGTGGTGTGACTACAATCCACTCATGGTTATGGCATTCAGACGGCAAATCACCAAAGCCACCGTCACAGTCAAATCCAGAGTTTTGGCATTCCACTGAAAAGCTGGACGTTGCTCTGCCTTGACATCTTTCATCAGCGTTGACGGTTGGCCGCTCTCCCGGTTGGCCGCTCCCTCACACTTCCTCGTCTTCTCCCTCGTTTCGTTTTTTTGGGGTCTTCCACACACGTCTCCGCTGCCTGTCCAACACAACGAGACAGTGGACACACATAAAAAAACATTACAACCGTGGAGTGGAGCGGTGTGGAATGCCGTAATAAGTGACCCGTGGTCACTCCAGGGAGAGACCCGTTCCAGCGCAAGCCAAGCAGAGCCACCGAGCGGCGGCCGCAGAGAGGCCTGGGGTGGAAGCCAAGTCAACGGCCGCGGAACACAATGGAAAGGATCAAACAAAAAGGACTGCCGTAACGAGGGAAGAGAGACGGCGCAGAAACAGGTGGAACACGAGAAAGCAAAGGCCGGAAAAAAAACAAGAAGGTAAACCGTCGTACTGAAAAAAAAATGGTTCACCCATTCCAACCACGCTACGCCCCGCTCTCCATGTTAGCTCATCAATGACACGGCCCTGCCTTCCACACATTCCCCTCCTGCTGACTCAATGAGTCCATTCATGGAGGAGCAGGTCACCGAACACGCAGCCCCCCCCACCCCCCTCCTACACACACACCCACTAGCAAACACACACACACACACACACACTTAAACACAAGCCATAAATGCTATTTACACAAGCAACATACTCTGAGCTAGCTGTCACCCTTAGCTAAACCTGACTCCAAACAGGAAAAACACACCGGGCTGCAATCCTAACGAGGAAACTATGTATTAAAGAGCTACAATTAAACCCTCGTTCACATTCACAGATACTAAAACACTCCAACTCTGATATAGCCTGAACAGAGACTGATTCAAAGTTCAGAACAATGGATTCTGTTCAATTTGATCAGATAAGTGGATAGCTGAGTTGAATGCAGCGTGGCTGGTTTGCATAGTCTTTGGAGGCTCCACTTCAGATGGAGGGACCTGATAGCCTTAGAGAAACGGCTCATTTCAGGGCAACAGTAGACACTAGACAGGGTGGCTAGCTCCTCTTTATATCCAAAACAGTTTAGCCTACAGATGGTTATCGTACACAGGTCCAGTCAGCAGTACAATGACAGCACTGGTGTTTGATCATTTAGCTCACTTTAGAGAAATGGTCAGCTCAATACCACTTCAGGTAAGACTCCAACCAACAGGGCTGTCTAATTACAGGGTAGCAGCATTCAGAGGGAAAAGCACAAAAAAGACCATACAAAAATCACCAGCAAGGTCAACGTCATGTACAGAGTGAGTTTCCCATTTCATTCGGGTAAGGTTAGGTTACATTACATTGTGTTACCTTTGTGGGAGAGCATTTCTGTTTGGTTATTTGTGCGCTCTGAAGAGTGTGAGTGTCGGTTTACAGAAACACCTGCTCCACTGGGTCACAAAAGCCTCCCACCTGGGTAACCGTTGGCAACCCGCCTACCTTAACCTTAACCCCAATTCAACAGATGTAGGACGACTAACACAAACACTGACCCCGCACAGGCAAACACACACGTCGAGAAACAGAAACACACACACACACACACACACACACACACACACACACACACACACACACACACACACACAGTAAACATACCACGCACATGTATGTATCCTACCTCATAGTTCCCTTGGAAGACGGTAGAGTGAATGAGTCTCCTGCCAAGCCATGTCGTTGGAATGGGTTAGGGGAGCACTGTCCTGCAACATCATCATCTCTCTCTATCTCTCTCTCTGTCTCTCTCTTGTGTTGTCTATCAACTTTGCATGATGGACACTGTAATGTACCACAAACCTGCCCCACTGGTTTATCTTCTCTTCCCTTCTCTCTGTCTCTCTCTTTTTTCTCCTTTCTTTCTCTCTCTCTCTCACTCCTCCCCCTCTTATTGTTGTAATCAACCAATTCCTTCCTCTCTTTGGGGTGGCGTTTCGTATCGTGTCATTTTGTGCCAACGGCACGGTAAACTACACTCACACCAACACACACGTCACCATCCATAGTTCTGTATACATTCAGTGACGTGACTACATCATTTGCCCAAGGGACAGGAGGTAAGGTTCCGGTAATTGTGTGAAACTGCCACAGAAAGACACAGAAATGTAAAGAGAGACTGAGGCCTTAGCAGCCTTTATAGAGTATCGCTCCACCTTAGGGAAACGTTTCCTCACAGATAAGATCGAATGAAGACTGGGAGAGCGAGAGTCCATTCCACGTCGACTTGGTTGGCTACCTGTGTGACTGGGAGTGACCGGACCAAAACGATTACCAAGAGGCATCGATAGAAACCATTTTGACCGGAGGCCACAATATACTGTATAATATACTGTACAATATACAGCCACAATATATTTTACAACAAAAGCCGTCCCACTAGCCTGCACTGAACAGGACGAGGGCAGGACAGGAGGGGGAGAAGCAGGTTAGTGGGACATGAGACAGCACCTTTCCCCCGTCCCCTTGGTTTACAGAGGACATATGCTTTCTGCGGAAGGGGCTGAGGGAAAGCAGCTCTGCAGGCTGTTGGCAAGGTTACAGGGGCACGGGAGAAGACACAATATTGTCTCAGTCAGAAGAAGTGCGTTATGCAGTGGGTGGGAAGATGAACCACTAGCAATTCAAATTTGAATTCTTAGTTTAAAGTACACAAGAAAAGGTCTTATCATGTAGCATAGCCACACGGGTTACCAAACTCACTCCGTACCATATCTCACCCACCAGTGCGTGACTTCCGATAAACCAGAGGAAGTAGCTTTGTGGTTTCTGCTGCAACACTGCAAGGGCTCAGCGTCTCTATCAGCTTTTCTTACAATGTCTCACAGCAATAGTCAATATCTGAGACACAAAGTGTGGACATGTGGAGAAAGCTCTGGGGGGAAACAAAGCAAACAACTGTCATACCTGCAAGTCCTACCTCATATGAACTCTGACAACAGGTTTGATTAGGCCGACCTAAAAAAAGACTGTGAGCGGTTTTGTCGTGGGTTTGCTGCAATACTAACAACCTAAGGAAAAGGGAGCTCCAGTGCTCAGGACATTGAGGCTTTCACCCACCCACCCATGTTCCTACCAGAAGAATAGCCCTCTGTGTGTATGTGAATGTAAATAATCATCCATCTGACACAGACACTGCAGCTTTAGAAAGTAGAGGCTCATGATTTGTGGTGTGGGCTGCACATCAGGTCTCAAGATCCAGAGACCTGATGTGACATTGAACTGCTTTTATGCGAAAGACTTAGCTGACTGCCTTCAAACTAACACATATCAATCAGATCAGCTGTTGCCATGATAGCGTTTGAACAATCTGGATAAAACAAAAATCGTATAGCATTCCTGGTTAAATCGTAGTCTGATTAAGTCTGGGTAAAGTATTACTGGGGCTGTGGCAATGCTCACAAAACAAATAATATCGAGTTATTGTTATTTACTGCCTGTCAAAGAAAAATAAAGAATGGCTGACTTACTTTATGGTGAGCAGCAAACAGTTTTAGTTGTGTACAACAGGCGGAGACAGAGACCGTACAAATTCACATGTGACATCATCGAAACTTCACTTACTAGATCACGTGATATACCCGGATGTCAACATTGTATAGTAATGGGACCGTGTCAGGCGATGGAAGACTACTACATTTAATTTGACGTATATAAAAAAGATGTAGATAATTGTATTTTTGTTGTTATTTGCTGGTCGCACTGTAAGGTGTAATTCTGCAATCTGCAAGTGTTTTACTAGGACTTTCAACATGAGGTCCGATTCTCCTCTCTCTAGCGTCAACGTAGTGCTTGTAATGGCCTACGGAAGTCTTGTAAGTAGACGAATGAATTTTAGAATTAACGTTAGATATGATCAGCTTTTCAGTTGAATTTAACAACATTCACGGTAATTGTTTTTTACTGCTGACGTTCTATTTGTATAAAAAAAAAGCTATTTGCTAAGTTGCGTGTGACAGGAGTTGGTGTGTTGTTTTTGCCTTTAGGTGTTTGTGCTACTCTTTATATTTGTCAAAAGGCAGATAATGCGCTTTGCTATGAGGTCTCGCAGAGGACCACATGTCCCCCTAGGACACAATGCTCCCAAAGTGAGTCCCTCTCTTTTCCTCCTCCCTAATCTCTATTATGCATGCCAAAAGGATTAGCCTGCAATGTTTTGCTGTGGATTTGTCTGTAATGTCTTATATGTTCCCTGCATTCCTACATCTATAGGAGCTGAAACAGGAGATTGACTCAAGACTGTCAAAGGTTCAGGAGATCCGCTTTGAGCCTCGACTGCTAGGAGCGGAAGATGATCGACTGAACAACATAGGTGAGGAGAACCCTTCAAATGAAAGTAGGCCAATTGTCTGGCAGGCCCGAAAAAAACGCTAGTGTATGTAATGATGGCTTTGGTTTATTTCCGTAGGTTGCTATGATTACCTCTATAGGATGAGAGCATTAGATGCCATTAGAGACTCCGGTGAGTTCTTTGAAGCCAAGACGTCTGCTACAATGAATCATTAAGACACACCCTGCAGACAGTGTTGATGGGTTTTTTCTTCTGTGTCCACGATCAGACATTCCTTTTAAGGAGCTGGGAGGAACCTCTACCGCTGTGACGGGGAGAAGATTCCGAACCTGGCTCCTAGCACTGCGCAACTCTCATTCCCTGTTAGGTAGCAGCCACAGTTCCCTCGTGGACTTTCTGCTGGAAGGCTATGACAGTGCACGCCACGGGACAGGGGTAAGTCTGTGTGTGTCTCTGTTAGTAGTACATGGGTTAGTAGTACATGGGTTACTACAATGGGTATCGGATTTACGCTTTGTGGTGTGTTGTGTTGGGATGATATGACAGGGTTCCCTTCTTTTTTGCTGAAGGTTTTTGGAGAAGAAGAGTTAGTGAAATACCAAGAGGCCCTGAATGAACTGTCCACTGTGTGAGTATTTCAACTTTCCCCACTATCATTCCCTTACTGCTGCATTGTCACTGAAGACTGACCATGGGTATTAATCGGTAGATTTGTGATGACGATTTCATTCCCTTTCTCATTGTACGCACAGCGTGAGGGCTCAAACCAGTGCTACCACTGTGAACCAGCATCATCAGACTGCAGCCAAAGACCTGACCAGCTCCCCAGAGCCACCCCTTGCCTCCTCCCCCACCCAGAGCACCTACCTCCCTGCAGCGCAACAGCGCAGCAAGCGGCCAAAGCACTTTCTGGAGCTCAAGAACTTTAAGGATAACTACAACACGCTGGAGAGCACATTCTGACCGAACTAAAAACATCCCATGCAGCGTGGTAAAGAGGGCTAGCACTGTATTCCCCTCAGTACGAGCGATCCCTATGAATCGGTAGAGCTAGCTCTGTATTCCCCTGAGTGAGTGATCCCTATGAATCAGTAGAGCTGGAGTTTATTGCCATTAATGACTAAAGCACAGCAGTATTAGAATGAGAGCGATGACGCTGCCTTTCCCTCGAGTAAAACACTGCCTACATATAGACAGATACCTGGCACATATTATATGCTCCTTACTACTATATATGATTGTACACATTATTGTGATCGCATTTGTACAGAATATGTACCTAACATGTACCTTGTGTGTGGCTTTAGCTTGACTTCAAGCAGGGATATCTATGCAACAAGAAAAGACAATCAGTGTTATAGAGTAGTCAAGTCTAGCCAACTGTTATTTTAACTCACCCTTGTGTGTCTACTGTCCAGTGTGTTGCTAGTACTACTGATGTCACTCATTTTCCACTGGAGAAAATTTATTATGTGTTGAATCATGTGATGAACTTCAGTTATCTATTCCTGGTGCCTGATTACTGTTAAAAAGGCTTCTTGTACTGCCTGTTACATTCCTTTTGAAGCAGTTGAAATATGCCGTAGCTTGGGGTCCACAAAAAGCCATAATGGGTCAGCAAATGAATCTGTTTTTTTAATCGCTTTTTAAGTTTACAATGAAATGTAACGATGGAGTGCTGAACATCATATTTATTTTCCTACAAAGAAATGGGTTCAGAGCTGCACCGTTGAAGTGGACCAGTTAATTGATGTTTTGGCTGTTTGATTATAAGTGATATGTTGCCTTTGTAGTTCTGGCCAGACTTGATACTTTTGGTGTTAACTGTCTGTCTGTTCTTAGATCAGAGGTGGCTCTGGTACCATGTGTTTGAGCTGATTGTTTCCACTGCATCGCCAAGCAGGCCCTGTCAGTGCCAGCACATATGTCCAATCTCTATTTTGGGAATCTCTTCAAATCTTGTGGCTTTCACTGACGGTTTTGTCAAAAAGTCATGCATCCATGATCCAATGTCACTATTACACTATTACAAGTTATTCACGTGTCATTGGCGCTGATCTGGGGGACTACAGTTTAGCCCTGCAGTGGATTTAGGCCAACATGTTATCAGGTCCGCACAAGTTAAGCCTCCCATCTAATGTTGATCCTATCCCTCGATTAAATATGTTACGCTAAAGTGTGTGATTTCTCGCAATCAAAATCTGATATAAATTACAATAAGAAATGTAAAGAAGAAAAGGTTTTGACATGACCAATTCAGTAAACATCTGTGGAATGGAGAAAGCAGTACTCGGTCAGGATGCCAGTACCATTAGAGACCAGTAGAGGGAGCCATTTATTGCTTGAGGTAACCAACGAAGAACTACAGACACATAATGATATGAATCATTTTATTTAACAAAACAAAGCATAAATACACATCCTAGCGATGCAGTTAATGTTTACACACTATCGTATCATGTTTCTAAAATAACATTTTGATTTCATAAATATGTAGAGAGAAAGAAGTTTTTAGTTTAAGGTGTGAACGAAAGCAAACTACGCACATTTCTGAAATGCGTTGTTCAACATATAATTTTTTACAATAGTGAAATCACACATGTCAAACACCTTCATCATAACCATTGCCATGTTCATTTGTCTTCACAAACTCTTTGTTAGTCTAAAGTGGCGAGGAGGCTTCAAATCCCGTTTAATAGCAGGTCTATTCAATCTACACAATGCAGAGCTATCCTCCACATCCTTAACACACTGCACACCAAGGGTGGTGGCCCTCACACACCTATTTACAGACGTTATGTACACCAGGTCAACACAGGTTGTCCTACCAAAACCGGTACGTGGAGGTGGATTTGGATTGAGCAGGATGAGTATCACGAGTTGAACACAATGAGGTGGGAGAGCTACAGGGTGTAGGCAGGTCAGTTCATATGCAGTCTGTTTTGAAGGCAAACTCGCTGGGGTGCCTCAAACCATTTCTATCGTCGCTGCCGCGGGGCTAGTTAACCAGTGGTTCATAGTCTAATGTTGGTGTTGTGAAATACCCAAAACCCCTCCTATCGCGACTTTGCATCTGCCACAGTGTCAGCCATCTTGGACTTTGTCCAAGCACCTGGGTTGATATGGCTGTTTCCTTCTATTGGAGCGAAGGGCTCTGCCTCTTATACAAAATCAACCGTTTCAATGAGGCAGAGGGAGAAATGGAACTCTGAATATGAGTCCTGAAATGGAACTCGTTTACTTCAAACGCAAATGATCACAGTAGATATGTTTATCTATTTGCCTGAAACACACACACACACACACACACACACACACACACACACACACACACACACACACAAAAACCGGGCGCACACTTCAGTAAGCACGGTACATGCAGCTCATCACAGAAATAATGTTGTGTCCTTCCAGTGAGTGTGCCAAGGGGTGGTGTTGCTGTTGCTGAGGATTTGTGCCATTCGAACATGTAGCGGTGGCAGCACCATCACGTGACTTCACAAAGAGGTGGGGATTGATGCCGAGTCATGGTTTACGGTCTGAGGTGGGACCATGCACACAGACCTGCTGCACGGCGGGGTTTCGAGTGTCTCTGAGGCCCTCCTCCTCCTCCTCCCGACTCTTCCTCCAGCTTAGGACTTGATCTCGATGACTTTAATGAAGGGGAGCGGTTTGGTGGATGACGTCATGGGCTTGAGTGGCTTGCTGTTGGGGACCCAAAGAGAGGTAGGGGAGCGTGACACGGTTGGATTGGCAACTACCACACATCAACAGCTAACGTCTGACGGTAAGATGTAACCTGGACTCACAGTGGATTCAGGTGTTTTTTTGTGGCAGCGTTAGTAATACGGCAGCAGGGTTATGTGAGGGCAGTGTGGGACGTGGTGTGGCCGCAGGTGTGAGGCATGCTATTGAGTGCTCAGGTGTGTGTTTGTGTAAGCATGAAAGAGCGTTGTGTGTGTTTGTTTGTGTGTGTGTGTGTGTGAGAGAGAGAGAGACCAGGTGTGTGAGTTCCGAGGAGTAACATTGCACATTGTACAAGCTTACACCACTGTGAATGTCTGCATGGTTGCTTACCTGTAGACAATTTGAGGGTTGTGGTCGGATGAGAGGTAGGAGTTTGAACTTTGACCTCCAAGGAAGTAGTCCATCTGGTCATGCATCTCTCGGTTCTACACACAGAGGTCGGGAATGTCAGTAAAAGACTACACGTTCCAGGGCAGTTTCCTCCTACAAGCTACTTTGAATGAATGTCTAAACCCTTCGTGCGAACACCCCAGCAGTAGCAGGCAGGTTTACCTCCGCCTCCAGGAAGGCCACCTTCTCCTCCAGTTCTCGGATCACACGGTCCCTCTCCTGAATCACCATGCGGGAGTTCTGCAGCTGTGGACACGCCATCATACAGAGTTGAATTAACAAACGCTAGTCGTACAGAGGGCTGATTTCTCTGTCTGTGTGTGTGTGTGTCTCTGTGTGTGTGTGTGTTTGTGTGTCTCTGTGTGTGTGTGTGTGCGATGCGTGTGTGCGTGTGCCCGCGTGTGTATGAGTTCGCGTGACTGACCTGTTCAATCATGTGCCTGACTTTCCTCTGCTGGCACTTCAGCATGTCGTCCAGATGGTGGATCTTCTCTTTCAGTATGGCCAGCTCCCTCTCTAACTGCTCCGACCTGTCAACATAACAGTCATCACACATCATTTTATTAGAGGATCCTGCTGTATCAGACGTTAACAAAATAACCTAGTACATATACGCTAATCAGACAGATAATGAGGCATCAGTATCTATTTACTGTAATTATATTGTAATTACATGATGTTATGTGTGATGTATTGCAATGAGCATGTGTGCTTGTCTGTTTCATTCTGTGTGTATGTGTGTGTGTGTGTGTGTGTGTGTGTGTGTGTGTGTGTGTGCGTGCGTGCAGACCTCTGCTC
>JAVQIZ010147658.1:0-14971 GCA_036023535.2 Galaxias brevipinnis | reverse complement strand
TCCGCCACATGCCCTGTGGGTCCCCAGTGTGTGTGTGTGTGTGTGTGTGTGTGTGTGTGTGTGTGTGTGTGTGTGTGTGTGTGTGTGTGTGTGTGTGTTGAGCCTCTCCAGTGGGCCGGGTCAACCGTGTGGTGTAACAACACATGTGAACCACGCGTGACCTCTGCATGCACTGCTCCCCTCAACACCCCCCCCTTAACACCCCCACCCCCCTGAGACTCCACGGAGATTAACCTAATAATCTCCTACACCGAGTCAAGAGAAGACACCAACACACCACCAGCTCAGCGAAAGCAAAGGAAAGTTGCCCCCCGTCTCCATAACCTTTTAGGGGGTAAACCTGACCCCGACTCACTTAACCCTGGAGACAGCTTATAGAACGTTACCTTCTCCTGAGGTGTTCAACGGGTTTGAGGCGATTCTACAAATATTTATATATATATAGGGCAGCACGGTGGCTCAGTGGTTGGCACAAGTTAGTTGTTAGTGCCTCACAGCAAGAAGGTCCTGGGTTCAAACCCCACCAGACCCAATGGCCTTTCTGTGTGTTTGGCCTTTCTGGGAGTTTGCATGTTCTCCCCGTGTTTGTGTGGGTTTCCTCCAGGTACTCCGGTTTCCTCCCACCATCAAAAAACATGCCGCATCCTCCTCCCCTGACAAGTCACTGCCAATTCAACTGGAGTCGGTCTGTGTCCCATATGTGTGAGCAAGTCTGTCATAATATGTTGGGTGAGCAAGTCTGGCGCAAATTGACTGCCGTGTTATCACTCAGACTGAGTGTTGTGTTTGATAGCTGATAGCTGTTAATTGGCGACCAATGTGTGTAAAGTGCTTTGCGTATCTAGAAAAGCGCTAAAAACTAAATAAAATTAATAAAAAATGAATTAAGGTCGGATTTAAACTCATTACATTACATTTCCATTTTTGAGGAAGGCTGTACAGCTTGTTATGTGAAACTGCTTGTACTGTTGACATTGAGGTGCCACCCTGCTATGGCAGGGTTTGAGTGTCCTGTAAAATACCGTACTCAAAATCTTTCAAGATTATTCAATATTGTACACATACAAAGTCTGAGAACACTTAACGTGGCCACTTGTAGGCTGGTCAAACCCATTTTCAAATTTAAGTCAAGTAATTAAATAGCCAAATCTTTTTTGTTATATGTATTAAACATTTATTCATAAAAGCCAGTAAATAAATTGTCAGTTTGTCTAAAAGTGTTACGTATACCTGTTTATTGTGATAAAAACAATCAATATTTTGCAATAGATACTTGGTAAAACTCATTGCCTTTACGTTTTTCAAAATAGAGGTAAACAGTAGGACAGTAGGACAGTAGTAGGCTACTGAAAGCAAGATGTAATGACATTAGTTACTTCGTTATCGATCTGAAAGAATAATTTATTTAAATCATGTTTTGAAATTGTGGGTTAGTTTCAATTGGGATGGAATATAAATGAGTGAGCATCATTCCTAAACATGATAGCATGGAAGGCCAAAGCAAGGACCTATTTATACCTATAAAACGTGATTGTTCATGTGTGAATAGACTGTTTTAGTTATGTAGCTGAGACTGTATTCTGTCCAGTATTGCCACAATTGGATGACCTCTTTTTAATGCATTTTGTTGCTTGAAATCTCAAAAAAAGCCAATGAAGAAGGAACTGTTGGAATGTGGGAAATATCTGTTTACAGCTAATTCGCATTAGCTAGCAGTCAATTGTCTGGTATTTACGCTATACCTACCTTTATAGCTTGTGTACTACATATCTCATTCTAACGGGAGCTAGCTAATTAAGTCTGGGCTGCCTGGGGAAGTTAAAGGTTCTAGCCGTGCATTTTTCAATTAACGCACATCAAGCAGCGCTTGCCCAGACAAAACGCGTGCAGGGAAGCTTTTCCTGACTGCATTTTAACTGTTGTTTGAAAATAACAATCTATTTTGTTGCCAAGGATGGATGTCTTCGATTTTTTTGATAATGTTTCATTGACTCTGAGACATTTAGTCAGTCAGTCAAGTTAGTGAAGTTAATAGGGATTCAAGTTTACACACCTTTTAAAAATAGGTGATATCGCTTAAGGTAATGCGTGAACAGGGGTTTATTTCAAAGTTAAAGTTTGACCATCAAGTTTGATCATCAAATATGAGTGGAACAGATTGGAAATTAAACGTTAACACTAGCACCACTACAACAGTCCGTCATCGACCACTGCGCAGTGGTGAGTTTTAGAATGGCTAGACCATGTTCTTAACAGTAGATTCATGGAAATATTTATTTATCAGGGGTTTACGAATACGTGCATAAACCAATTAATCGTTTGATATTAAATAATAAAAACATGTTTTTATTAAACTGCTTAGAGCTGAAGAAAAGTAGGTACAAAAACTTTGCTTTTTGGAAGCTAACTCTAAATTACCAAGAGCTCTATAAATATAAACACATTAAATATTACTCTAGAATTACTTAAAAGACAAACAAAAACCTTATATTTGTGTCTATTCGAAGTTTTAAAATACTACACAGTTCAGTTCAGTGGCCATAGCGTTTTAGAGCTCCCCTGTCCTGAGTAAGTTGGACCTGCCTGCTAATTAGGAAGATATTATTTTTGTAAGGGGTTGATGTTTTGTATCGATTGCTGTACTGGCTGCGGTTTGTTTAAAATTAACTGATTCTTTAGCCTTTTTGAAATAAATGTTGTCCAATATAGATCAATATTTTCTGTTTGGAATGTACAGCGAGCCACCCATGCCAAGTTGGCTTCTACTCGTCAGCTTGCTGCCACTCCAATTTCACCTGACACTCCGCTTGCAAACCTGTGCAGAATACCCATTTCAAAAGCATTGGGTTAGAACAAACAAAAAGTTTGTATTGTCTGTTCTCCATTTTACAAATAATGTCCACATCGTATTACTCCACGATCTTCTAATTAAGCTGCACCAAAAAACATAGACCAATCCAAAGGCAACTCCTCATCAGCATTTCTAACCCACAGGAACCTGATAGAAATAAAGTAATGCTTCAGCAAATATGGCATGTTAGGCAAAACTCACCAGAAAATTATGGGCTCACTCTAACAAAACAAAAATCTGAATTCTTCTCATTTAAATAACGTTGGGGTGCATTCCAGAGTTTGAATTTAAGTAAGTGGATAGTATTTTGAGGTGGTTTGCCAAACAGCGTAGATGTTTGCTTTGGTATGACTGCTTGACAGTTTAGCATTGCCATTCATAATTAAGCTGCTGTCCAATCAAACCTATCTTACTATATACTAAATGTAGCTTGCAGCATTTTTTTCGGCATGACATTAGAACCTGTGAATAGTTGAGATCTGCCTGCTACTGCATATTAGTTGTTTCAGGGGCACTCAGCCTAAGTGTTCTCCCTAGGCACATTGCCAAAAGAGGATACAAGTGCCTGCCTGCTTCAGGACAGGTTTACTTTAGAAAATATAATTCTGGGAATATGCGCCTTGCTTCATTGATAATGTGTATGTCTGACATTTATTTGGGATATTTACCACTCACTGTGGTAGTCTAAATATGTCGGCTTGAGCTTTGAGGAGCACAGAGATTTCAATGCTGGGGCAAGCTGAGGTTCAGAGTAAGCAAAGAAAGAGAAGGGAGTGTGAAAGGTTGTGTTGAATTATGAAGAGACCTGATGATGGTTGGGTTAGTCTTTAAACTGCACCTTTGTTGTGGAAGTAGCTCGCTGCCACTCAAGGTGACCCACTATTGGAATACAGATGGGAAACATGGTGTACTTCATAACTAAAGCACACACATAAACAAGCTCTAACACACTCTCCTTACCACACAAGCCAGAGAAAAGACCAACAAACAAAGCAGTCACCAGTCAGCTCCATCTACATGTTCACTGTGCTCAGAAACGGGTTGCCTTGCCCTTGAATTTGATGTGTTTGTCCGTCAGTGTCAGTGTCAGTACAGAGCACCAGTGATGTCCCAGGTGGTGGGCTCAATACTTTTGAATTCCCCAGCCTGCCTGAGCTGGGCTCTTGTGACCACCAACAGACAGACAGACAGACGAACACACTGACTCAGTCAAGCAGAAGGACCAGAGATGACCTCATAACAGCCTTGACCAGAAACTGTGTGTGTGTGTATGTGTGTGTGTGTGTGAGAGAGAGAGAGAGAGAGAGAGAGAGAGAGAGAGAGAGAGATTGTTCGTGTGAGGGATAGCGAGGTAACAGTATAAGAGCATGCAGACTCTGTTTTGGCGCTGTTCCATATATTTTGAAAGTGCTAGCTGAAATGTTTCAAATTAACATTTCAGTGTTAGTGTTTTTTCGTGACCAAATGTCCTGCCAGCCAATATATGCCAGCTTAGTGTAAAGGAACCGCCCATACTGGCACTTTGCTACGCATAATCACGTGGGCAAACACTCTGTCAATCAGACAATCTCTTGTCAAAAGTAAGTTCTTGTAACTTATTTTTCACAAATTTTACGCTGGCATTATTGCAGATAAAATAAGCTTTTAGGAAAGGCTGGATATAGGCATCCTTAGTTAGCCGCACCAATTCTTTTTTGTTGCTGCGTTCTTTTTTTTGGCTGAAGCCAAGTCATCAAATTTATGTTGCAACTATGTTGTGATTAAAATGTGGTGCTGTGTGTTTTTGGTTGCAGCAGTTTTAAGTCTAAGTTTTAAGTTGATGTTGAGTGATGGTAATCAAAGTTGACGCAATGTGATAATATTGTTGAAGCGTCTCCGAAATGCTGTGCAATTGCCGTTCTCGGTCAACGTAAATTACAGAGGCAGACTGCCCTACAGCAACACAGTGGAGACATCACCAAGCCTTCCCAGTCCTTCAGATGCATCATACCTTTCACCTAAACACAGTTTCAGTTGTATATGCCACCCCTGTGCATATATAATAGACAGGATCTGTTTATGCACTTTCTCAGTAGTCTTTCTTAATGCACAGACAAAAAACTAATTTTCCATTATGAAATTGTACAAACATAACAGATAAAACATTGTTATAAGAAAGTCAACCAGCTACCTTCAGGCCACAGATACAGTTCCCTCCCATTCAAGACTATGCAGCCCATGTCAAGCTTTGCGCCCACTTCCATCAGACTCATTCATGCCTGAGCCAACGTGGGTGCCTGACCTTATTTATCACTAGTGATTCTTATTATTTTTGTATGAATTTTTTAAAAACATTTAATCCTATGGGTGAACATTTTAAACAGTTTGATGCACTAGTACAGTAATGCTCAAATTTGTTGGTACCGCTCCACAAAAAAATACACACTTTTACACAAAGTAATTAGCATCCACCATTGTAATTCCGTATTTAATAGAAATAAGACTTGATTTTTTTTTTTTTATTCAACAAAATATTCTAAATAATAAAACAAATGAAAATGGCATGGACAAAAATTCTGGGACCCTTAACCTAATATTTTGTTGCACAACCTTTAGAGGCAATTACTGCAATCAAACGTTTTCTGTAGCTCTCAATGAGACCGCTGCACCTGTTAACAGGTAGTTTGGTCCCACTCTTCCTGAGCCAGCTGCTCCAACTGTTTCAGGTTTCATTGGTGCCTTCTCCAGACTGCAAGCTTCAGCTCTTTCCATAGATGTTCAATAGGGGATTCACATCAGGACTCATAGAAGGCCACTTCAGAATAGTCTAATGTTTGATCTTATTCATTCTTGGGTGCTTTCAGCTGTGTGTTTTGGGTCATTATCCTGTTGTATCCATGTATCTGCCGGCAAAACGGACACGGCCATAGCCGTGACACCATGTACCCATGACACTTTCCTTCTTAAAACCCACTTACGCAGGTTTTCATGAAGATTCTGACATTCACCAAAATGTGAGATTTATTCTTGTGTACGAACGGAATCCACGTACACTCATGAGCATGCTTAAGCACATTTGAGGGCTGAATGTTCGTTCAAAGTAATTTGTTCTTACGTTTCCTTACATTCAGTCATTCAATTTACAGTTGTAAAATATTATTGGATTTAAACTACAATATGTTTTTATAATGTATATTGTCGCTGGTACAGCAAGTTATCAACAGGCCAAAAAAATTCAAGCCCAACCCAGACCGGCCCAGACAACTAGTGGAACTTCTTAATAGTATGTGCAATTGTTGTCACAGGAACATGAAGCTGCTTGGAGATGCTCTCATAGCCTTCACCTACCTTTACCATGCTGGTCTATTATTATTATTATTATTATTATTATTATTATTATTATTATTAATAATAAAAATAATAATAATAATAATAATAATAATAATAATAATAATAAATCCCTTCAGTACATGTCATCACTTTCCATAGTTCAGCTAACTAATTTCACATATTGGAACTTGACTGTATAAAGATATAGAGAGCCTAAGTCCTCCCCTTCAGGTTGACTGCCATGGGACCTTATTTCAGAAAAAAATATGTATCGTAGTCTACGGCGAGAGACAACCTTTCTTTTGATCTCGAATGAATTGTGCCATGAAGTACACATACAGTATGATGTCTGTCAATTTAAAAGATAGTTTTGCACTTCGAGGAAGTTGCAGTTTGTCGTAAATCCATGGACAGCGCTGTATGTTGTGCATTGTCGAGAAATGCAATGAAGTTCTTGTGTTTTTTCTGTAAGGGTGAGTTTATTAGACTTGAACCTTAGGGCACGCTGTACACAACGGTATAGTTTGCTCTCAAAATAATTAGTTAAACTTTCGCCATGGCGTTAGGTAGCAGTTTTGCTAAGCCAAAAAGTAGTTCAAGAATAAGTATAAGAATAATAATGGATATCAGAACGTGGGTTTGTAATAAAAAACAAAACACTGTAGAGACCTCAGCCGACTCGAGCCAAGGCCAGTAGCCCCAGCTGATGATAATGAATGATTGCAATGGGTTGGATGACTAAGGGCGCTTTCACATTAGGTATGATTGATTCGTACCGTGCCCGAGTACGATTGGCCCCACTCCCCCACCAGTCAGCGTTCACACGAGTAATGTTTTGCCGTACCAGAGTACACTTGTGTCATCAACTACGCAACATTTGTTTATATTGTCGCTAGTGTATAAAAGTGTGCAAAATGCAAAGATCCCTCTAAAACTCGAATTATTCAATAAATACGACATAAAACAGTCGTACTGTTGATCGCAAAGAAAAGTGCAAAGATTCCAAGCCCGTACAGTGGAGTCTGCTTTCGCGCTGTACCTATTATTAATATCTTGGTTAACATTGAGGTGTAATGAACGATTCTCTTGCCTGCCTTCCTAATGTGGGGCAGTTCAGAGGATGATATTGACGCATACAGAGATTTCGAAGGAGATAAGCGGAGTATGGATATTTGGTCTGCCAAATTTCAAGTAGGAATTTAAGTTCTGCAGTTGACCAAAGATCATTTCACAGCCATATTTAAACGTGATCAAACTGTAGTTATGAAGTCCACTTCCGTGTTTTGGTACGGTTAGCGTTCACACTTGATGCGAACCGTACAGACCACCTTTTCAAGTGGACTCGGGCACAGTACGTTTATCCGTACCCGGGCACGGTACAGAGTGTACACACTATTAAAATTAACTGGACTTTGGAGTCAAGTGTACTCGGATCCACATGCGAGGCCCTAGTGTGAAAGCCCCCCAACTCTGTGTCTCAAATCGCAAAGAAATACTACTACTTTTTTGTTGTAGTAGGTACTTCAACTGCGCTTACAAAGTAGGTACTGTTGCATGCATTTTTGGCATACTGCATGTTACCAGCGCTGTGTAGATAGTTCTGTAGCTTCAATGTAATAGTACAATTGACATTAAAGTCTTAATAGCATGTTTGTTTATCCAGATATGGTCTGCCGCTATTGCATTACTGGTCTGGTAGTGGCTAAAGCTGTTAGTTCTTGACCCAGCTCCCCCACATTGCTGGCTAATATTGGCCAACGTTACCAAAAACTATTTCATCATTTGATTAAAATATTGATCGGAAGCATATCTACTGTTCTAATCACATCTTCATAAAAACGATTGTCATGCATTTGCTTTTGTCATGCTAATATGTATATAAAATTATTTAATTGTTTTTGCTAATTGTTTTGTCATTTCCTAGCTCAGGATAGGGAAATCAAATTATGAAATAGTTTTTGCTAATGTTGGTCACTGTGAAGGAGCTAGGTCACGAGCTAATGGCTTTAGCCGCTGGCACTAGCCAGACCAATAATTCAATAGCGGCACTGCTCCAATAGTCAGGCTAATTCTTTGTGAGAAACAGTCCATATTCTGCTGAGATTTAAAAGCACTAGACTGACTTTGAAAACAAGTTGACGTCATTGTTTTGGCGAGACTGAATTTATGTACAGCCAACTGAGGATGACACCAAATTGTGGTGAGACTGAAAATCACTTTTAGTTACACTAAATGATGAGATGACACCATGTTTTTGACGAGAATAACTTTTTGTTAAACTGACTTTGCAAACCAGGTTTAGCGATAATGACCACAAGTCCCGATGAGATTTATACCAAGTACGACTGAGACTGATACATGCCCTAAAATGGACATCGAACTACCTAACCTGCTTAGTGACCAGTGTGTACCATTCTCACTGCAAAATTGGCTCATGAGCTGTGCATAAAACACCTACGCTAGCTTATGCCAATTTTAAAGCAATCACAATTACGTGAAGAAAAAAAAGATGAGAAGACAAAGCCTGTAATTAACGTTAATTAGAAAGATTGAACTGATTAATGCGACCTGCATCAGATATCTGTTCGTTTGTCTCCATGACTTCTTCAGAGTTGGGCCCACTACTAGTAGCTCTACAGTCTTTTGGGAATGGTTCAACAAAATATTAAAAAATCCTTATTAGAAAGCGATCAGTGAGTCATTTACAGATAATAAGACAGGTGTATTTGCTAGCCTGCAAAATCTAAAACTATCTTTAATGGGTCTGGACTTAGCCCTGATGTCTTCAAGTCAACTTCCCTCTTCCTGACTCCAGCAGGCTGCTCTACAGCCTCGTCATTGGGCTGCATGCTCTTTTCCACTGATCAGAATTTTTTTAATAAAAAAATCAATAAACAAATTGGCAATATTGAGGCATCAGGGTAACCATTTGAAATTTGGTTCTTCTCAACCGAAGTAAACCGAACCAAATAGATTTTTAGCATTTGGTTCAAATTGACACAAAAGACAGGCAATACAGACATCTACAGGTTAAGGTGGGTTCACAATGTTTGACATTATGTTGGGCTCAAACTAGTAATATACTCCACAATCTTTTGCCAATGCTATCAGCCAACCAGTTCTGTGTCTTAACATCGGTGTATTTAGAACTCCTTCCACTTATTTCTTCCACCAACACTGAGCCTCACTCCTCACAAGTAGCTGTGCTTTTGGTGTATTTACTAAAAGTTGGTGGATGCGTGTTTCCACTAACAGTTGATGCATTTAAATCAACATAATTAGTATGATTTAGAAAACTGTTATTGCTAAAACTACCATTTCAACATGGGACTACTAACTTTCAGTTTTTTGGGGGGGGAATCAGAGAATTGTGCACACCCACTCTATAGGGAGGTTGTGCAGGCATAGCAATGATACATGATGGGGCACTAATGTTTTCCCTCCATCCATCCCAGAGTTTAGAGATTAGACCACGCCAGCGGAAAAACACACAAACACATAAACTTATGGTTTGCCCTCTTACCGCTGTGTGTGTGTGTGTGTGTGTGTGTGTGTGTGTGTGTGTGTGTACATGTAAATGTCAGTTAGTGTGTGGGGGTGTGTTTTGTTGAAGAACCCTCCAAACCTTGCCCTGACATTGATGGTGTATAAATGCAGACTGATGATCGTCGGATGACAATTCCCGTAATCATTAAACCTCGAGCAATACATCAGGGACTGTGTGTGTGTGTGAGTGTGTAATCATTAAACCTTGTGTGATTCATCAGGGAGAGAGGAGAGGGGATCCTGAGTGTCACATTTATCCTGGGGTAGTGGGAAATGAAAGAGTATGGGGGTTAATGTGTATGTGTTTCTGTGTGAGTGTGTGAAGGGAGGGGGGGGGGGGGGGGGTTCACGAGTGCATGTGTTTGTGGAAAAAAGAGAGTAATAGAGAGAAAAGTATGAGTGAGTGAGGGACCAAGTGAACAAATTAGTGAATGAAAGAAGAGGGAGGGAGGACTTCAAGTGTCATTCACTTCTGCACGGGTGTTTTAGTGTGTGTGTGTGTGTGTGTGTGTGTGTGTGTGTGTGTGTGTCTCTTTGTCTCAAGAGGAGTGTCTTCTAGAATGAATAGTGACACGCAAACAAGTAAGTTATAAAATGATTACCAGAGTATTCATTTGAATATGCTGATCTTGGAAATGATCTCAAGTAAAGAGAGCCTGATGTCTATCCCAATACTGAGGAGCCCATAAACCGAGTATTTGTAAGCTGATGTTTAAATAATAAAACTTACCACACAGTCACATGTGCACACACACCTATGCGCATGCACACGCACACACACACACACACACACACACACACACATTCCCTTGACAGCCATCAAGTTGGAGGGACAGAAGGGGCGGGCAATTTGCAAAGAATTAGATTCCTCTCTCTTCCTTTGTGTGTGTTTGTGTGCGTGTTGTCAGGGGGAACCAGAACAGGGCCCTGTCGCATTAGACGTCAAATTGAATAAAGAATCTTTTTCTAAATCAAATTCACTATGGTGCATTACTATGTTAACGGCTTCATTTAAAAAGCAGGACAAATGGGGGCGATACGGGTAATGACTACAGGCACACACCAACATTCCCTCTCCATGTGATGTAGAAATATAAAGCAGAAACACTGTCAAAAAAGTGAGCACAGTGTGATTGATTTATGTCATACATGGATGGAATATATGCATTGGTCAGCTTCATCTTGGCATTTTCCCATAGACTCAACTTTTCATTTCCGTTTCTTTGAGCCTAACGCTATTAATCATAGTTAGCATGTTTTTATTCAATAAACCAATACAACACATTTCTCATTTCAATTGATCTAACACCTGTTATCAGCAATTATGTAATTGTATTTCACCACGAAAGCCTACAGTCACACACGTATTCACGGAGCATTCAAACAGTGCATGCATTCACACATACACGCCACCTCTCCTTGTGTTAACACTGAGATAGTGCTCAACGTATACAGGAGTCCATCTGCTCACCGTGTCTCAAAAACATATTGTCAAATGCCAGGCGATGTTTGTTAGTGTGATTGTATGCTGTGCCTATGTGGTGTGTGTGTGTGTGTGTGTGTGTCTTACTGCCTTAGTGTGAGATCCTGTCCATGTCTTCATTTATCTAGCATTGTGTACCAATGTCTCTGTCAATTTGCAAACAAAGTCATTATCAGGCTGCTTGTGATGGCAGGAACAGTCTGCTTCATCACATAAGTAACTACAGCTATATGTGACATGTGCAATCTATATATTATGTGGTGAGACAGAGCCTGCTGGGGAAGGGTGAAACATTGTCCCTTGTCTAATATCAGCATCTCAGACTTGACAAAGTTAACTATCATCATTTTTAACTTAGGTTTGCAGTTTTGTGAAGGCTTTCCTCAGAAAGGCAGCAGACTTAATGCAGGTGCAGATACAAATGCATACTCTATCTATGCATACCCACAGACACATTTGTTTCTAAAACAGGCATTTTCTGTGTGCATGCTCTCATTCATTTGTACAAACACATTTGCAGCAGTGCAATTTTATAGTCATTCATTAAAAAAGTGAGCACAGCATCATTGATTTATGTCATACATAGATGGAATATATACATTGATCAACTTCATCTTAGTATTTTTAGATTTAATTTTTTTTTGTTATCCTGCTAAATATTTACAGACAAATGCAACCTACAAAAATGTATTGCCATTAAAAGCCATGTCAAAAAAGAAAGAATAAATCCTTTAAAAATTCTGAAATTAGAATTCTATCCGGTTTTAAGTAAAAGGAACAATTAAGATAAAATATTTTGTTCAACTTTTGATATCAATTTGGGATCTAGTAATTTATTTTTCAATTTGGTCAACAATACAATTATTATACATAAATCACATTGGATAGCTAATAATGAATCCAGATACTTGTCTGAAATCCATCAAGGGTGCTGATAGAAAAGTCTGAGATGTTAAGCAGGTAGTTTTGCAGGCATTAAGCACCAGCAGTTTTAGGTCCATGATGATTCTAAAATACTTAAAAAGCAGCTTGTGCATTATTTAGTGTCTGAATGTCAGAGAAGGCAGAGGAGTGCAGTACAGATAATCGTACTTTCTATCTAATTTTCCGATATAAAATAAGTGAACCTGGGCATATAAAGACTAAGTGAAGAATCAAATATCTTATGCTGTTCTACGTGGTGCAGTTATTTTAAGGTGTTATGCTATTGCCAGTAAGGTATTGCAAAATGCCATACCCTTACTGTAATTCCAAATCACTGTCAAACTAAATTACATCGTATTTGTGAATACTGTAAAGTATATGTTTTTTTCCCCACAATGGTTTAGTTACAATACGCAAGTAACGGTATGTCACAGCACTTCCTTCAGAAATTCACACAATGCAACAGTTTACGGTACTTTTACTTTAAATGGCAATTACAGTATTATAGTAGATGTACTGCATATACTATAGGATGCTGTAGAGTACAAAGAATGGCTTATAATTCTTTATAATTGAAAAACTGATTATTTTCATCAGTGGTTTCACCACTCTAGTGCAGAGGCACTGCAGTTTTCCAGGCTGCACATATATTCCAAAAAGTTCCAGTGTGTTGGCTATGGCAATTATGATTGACAATAAACAGTGGGTCAAAATGGTGTTTGCCTTTAGAGTTTTTGTATCAATGTTAGAGCCATGAACATTAGTTTTGGGACATTTCCTGAGCGAGAATGTAACACAATCACTATATTGTTTTCTTTGAGGGCTATATTTCCCAATGCCAAATAGCTTTTTTTAAGAGCATAAAATTCTTGTTTAGGCATCATTAATGTCATTGTCAGCAGGAGTGATTAATTAGTAAGTAATTGGGGTATCTTATCCTGGTTCAAGGATTAAACAGTTTTTTCAAACTTCCAAACCAGAATTTCATCGTGTATCAGAGAGAAGTTTTACATATTGGGGTGAGCTGACATTTATCATACTGACAACACAAGTGGTATTTATTTTTAATTGCCAGCCTTTGACCAAGCCTCATGCCTCGTATGAATGATTTCAATAGTGGTCTTGGAAAGGGCAGCATCTTAAAAGCTGACCCCACCCCCACTCCACCCTCCTCCCAAAATAATAGTTTTTTGTAATTACATTTTCAGTTGTGCAACTATTGTTTTTATTCAGTTATAATACACCAATACAAGAAATGTCTTGTAGGATTTCTGCTTATGACACAAATAGTGTCAAGAAAGTATCCCTGTGAAAGAGAGGCAACGTTGTTTGTCCCTCTGATTGCACCATCGGTAGAACATTTGCTAAAGTCAGTTGGCTGTGGTCACAGACAGATAGAGGAGCTAAGGGATGTAAAAGCTATTAATGAAGCTAAGACATGAAACAATTACGAAAGTGTACTTGAAACGATTGTGACTGATAAACGAATGAAGATACTGAAACTCATCAATAAAGATAGGAACATTTTTGTTTTTTGAAAGGGTGCCTTTATATAATTTAGACCCTGGCACTGGCAATAGAGCGAATGCTACTCTAGCCATAAGGTCTGCCTTTGTGTATAGTCTTTACTGTCTTAATGAGCAATTAGTGCCTCTTTATTAATACGATTACAATTGTATGTTTTAAATAAAATAGACTATTCACGCCACATACAATAAATAAATATTGTATGCTTTATTTTGCTCAGTGCCTATCTATCTCTCTCTCTGCTCAATCTAAATTATTAAGTAGTAGACATGCTGTCCGGTGTTGAAAAGAGTTTGGCGGTTGAGACAGGACTTAGCTTTACAGTTACTTTGTACTCCCAGGACACGCAGGGCATGTTGCTGAGGGATATATGTATCCAAGTTTCCTGTGGAGTTCACACAAAGGTCAATTCCATTTTATTTTGGTTGCAACAAAAGTGATAAACTGATGAAAAAAGTGTAAACAATGTCTGAATGTCTGTGGTAGAGCCCCATGCCACCTACAATATTAATGAACATGGTTGGTAGGTAATGTGCAGCAATATCTGTTCAACCAGTGCTCTCTGAAATGTAAGTGTTCATTTGCACATGATGGGAACACGATTTATGACTACAATAAGTGTAAGAAGAAGTGTCCAAACTCTGTAATTCTGGTTTTGCAATAGCATCATTCAAAAGTAGAAATATTAACCACATTATCCTTATATGTGAGGATCCTCAGTCAGCCTGGAGATACAGAACCGTTTTGATGTCCTCTTGATTTGGTTCAGATCTTTTTCAATGGGAGATTCTCTGGTCTAAATGACCTCTGTCCACTTCCGTTCCAAAGAAAATTCTGTTGGCTATGGCTAAGGCTGCTAGAACTGACAAATGCATCTCCTTTCCCTCATCTGTAGAATATCATGTTAGATATTATGTGAATTTCACATTCAAATATATTTCAAATTGTATTTTATACTTTTCGAGAATAAAGCCTTTGTGGGATAAATGGCCAGTGAGTGTATATATGTATATATATAATTGATTTAAGTGACTTTGAACATGGCTTGGTTACTGGTGCCAGACGGGCTGGTCTGAGTATTTCAGAAACTGCTGATCTACTGGGATTTTCACACACAACCTTCTTTAGGGTTTACAGAGCGTGGTCTGAAAAAGAAAAAATATCCAGTGGGCGACAGTTCTCTGGGCGAAAATGTCTTGTTGATGCCAGAGCTCAGAGGAGAATGGCCAGACTGGTTCAAGATGATAGAAAGGCAACAGTAACTCAAATAACCACTCGTTACAACCAAGGTATACAGAAGACCATCTCTGAACGCACAACACGTCGAACCT
>JAVQIZ010147645.1:0-16909 GCA_036023535.2 Galaxias brevipinnis | reverse complement strand
AGCCTCTATAGCGGTGAACAAAGGCGGCTGGTAGGCATAGAGACACTGGAAGGATGAGAGACCAGAGGCAGAACAGGGCAAGGTATTATGAGCATGCTCTACTCAGATGAGATGTCTGCTCCAGGCGGATTGGTTCTGGCTATTGGACTGGGGTTGATAGCCGCAGGAGAGGCTCACCGTAGCACCCAGCAACCTGCAGAAGTCCCTCTAAAACTGCTAGACAAACTGAAGTCCCCGGTCAGATACCACATCCCTGGGGAAGCCATGGAGACGGAAAACATGGAGCAGAACAGCCTCCACCGTTTCCTTGGCGGAGGGCAACTTGGGAAAAGGAATAAAGTGTGCCATCTTAGAGAAGCTTTGCCGACGTCCGAAGCATCTACCTTGACCACAAACTGTAGACTAGGGTCAGGGAGAGTGAGAATGGGTGCCGTAGTGAAACTCTCTCTCAACCTCCGGAAGGACAAGTCAGCCTGGGGAGTCCACTGAAACTTGACACGAGGAGAGGTTAAGGCATGCAAAGGAGCTGCCAAAGTATTGAAGTTCCTAATGAAACGCAGATATGAGTTAGCAAAGCCTAGAAATCGCTGTACAAGCTTGCGGCTGCTGGGTAACAGCCACTCAGTCAGAGCACTAACCTTGGCGGGGTACATCCGAATTCTGCCCTGGGGCTATCACAAAACCCAGGAAGGAGACTGCGGAGATGTGAATCTCTGATCCTCACTGAATGACAGGCATTCCTCAAGTCCAGTTTGGTGAAAATCGTGGCCCCTTTCAAGAGTTCAAAAGCAGAGGAAATGAGAGGGAGGGGGTACCTGTTCTTGACAGTGATGTCGTTCAATCCCTGATAATTAATGCAAGGACACAGTGCCTTGGCTTTCTTGTCCACAAAAGAAAACCCAGCTCCTGCCGGGGACGAGGAGGGTCGAATGATCCCAGAAGCGAGGGAAGAGTCAACGTACGCATGGCCTCACTCTCCGGAGGAGAAAGCGAGTAGAGCCGGCCTCTGAGGGCCAAAGTACCTGGGAGTAGGTCCATGTAACAGTCATAGGCCCGTTGAGGGGCAGAGAGGTGGCTCGGGTTGTGTTGAACACCTCTTTCACATCGAGATAGCATGGAGGAAGACCAGATAGGTCCGGAAAATCGGAGTTGGACTTGGAGAGGAGAAGCGACAGCGAATCCTGGAACACCGGCAGCGCAGGAACTTGGGGAGGTGCGGGAGCCGAGGGAACAGGAGATTCCAGAGTAGAAACAGAGGAGGCAGCTGAACTTGCAACCCTCTCCCCAACCCAACACTTCGCCAGTAGACCATCTCATATGAGGGTTGTGTTTAGCAATCCAAGGCAGTCCCAGAATGAGAGGATGGAGAGGTCTCAAAAAGAGGAGAACTTATGGTCTCCGAGTGGTTTCCTGCCATGTTGAGCTGAATTACTTGAGTGCGATGAGTCAACCTGCATAACAGCCGACCATCAAGAGCGTTCACCTCCAGGGCCTCCGGCAGGGGAATGAGACTGAGGCTGAGAGACTTGGCAGGCCTTCGGTCCATAAAGCTCTAATCGGACCCAGAGTACAGCATCACAGGATGAGTGAGGGTTCGGAAGGATGGGACGAGTTGCGCCTGGGCGAGAATCCTGAAGGAGTACAAGCACCCTCCTCTTCACTGGTGAGCCTCGTCTTTTACCGGACAGGAGGCCAGAAAGTGACCCAGCAGAGAGTAGTAGATGCACCGGCCCTCCCATAGATGGCGCTGTTGCTCCTCTGGAGTGAGCTTGACCCTGTCCAGCTGCATTGGTACATCCGGAGCAGCAGGGGGTAAAGAAGAACTGGCAGCTGACATGAATTGAGGAGGAGATTGCCAAGAAGGGCGACCAGCCGATGACTGGCCCCACTGACTGGGGGTACTAACCGCAGGCTTGGTCCTCTCCTTCTTCCTCTCCCTCCCCCTTAGTCGAGTGTCAATACGGATGGCCAGGGCCATGACAGAGTCCAGATCCGAAGGGAGGTCAAGAGGAGCTAACTGGTCCTAACTGGGAGTCTGATAGCCCCTAAAGAAAAACGTCACGCATGGCAGCAAAATTCCAGCCGCAGTTGGCTGCCAGGGTGCGAAACTCTATGGCGTAGTGCATGGCTTGCCATCTCCCCCGACCAAGAGTAACCAGAGCCTGAGCCGCCTCACAACCCGAAGGAGTGTGGTCGAATAACTTTGTCAGAGTCTTGGAAAATAGTCCAAGAGTGTGACAAACAAGGGAGTTCCTTGCCCATTCCGCTGTAGCTCCAGCCTCTGCTCTGCCAGAAAGGTGGGTAATTATGTACGCCACCCTTGATCGATCGGTGGGAAAGGTGGATGCATGCAGCTCGAAATGGAGTCCGCACTGGACCAGGATGGACTGACAATTCCCAGTGTCCCCGGAGAAACATTCTGGCTTGGCGAGATGCGGGCTTGGGGCAGGAGCGGCCAACCAAGGATGCTGTGGAAACCGGATGGGGAGCTTAAGACGGTGCCGGACCCAGAACAGGCACGGCGACAGGTATTGGAACAGGAGAAGCCAAGACTAGAGACTCGAGGCGGTTCGCCAGGTGTGGGTGCACTGAGAGAGCTGGGTGCCCAGGGTGTCCACTCAGTCACAGATGGAGGTCTGGAAACTCTTATGCTCGTAAGCTCTTTCACCCCGACACAGCCATGAGATGCTTCTCGTGGTGGTGGAGAGGCTTGCATCTGATCAGAGTCGGCTGAGTCTATAATGTTGAAGCCAGTTCGTACTGTTATGACTGGTGAACCACAAGAATATAGGACTCAAGTGCACAACTCTTTGTAGAAAAACACAGTCTTTACTTGCAAAAAAATAGGTCGGTACACGTTAAGGCAATCCAATACAAGCAAACAAATCCAACAGTGAGAAAGCTAAAGGCATAGTCCAACACTGTGACAGAAACAAATTAGGCTACCCTGCAAAAGTAATTAAAAAACTTTTTAAATTTTTTTTTTATTCTTATCATAATAGTTGTTGACAGGCGGGGGTGGGGCCACTACAACCCCACCGCCCGCTGGAGTGAAGGGAAGACACCGACTAAACACTAGACTAGGGAGGGAAAACAGGTGAACTCAATCAGGGCGGGGCAAGCAATCAAGACTTGGAAAACACACAAGGACAGGAAGTGAAGCATTAAGGCTACGGTCACACTCCAGGCCTTAATGTTCAATTCGGATTTATGCTCAGATCCGATTTTTTTGTTAGGCAGTTTACATTATTAATTTTTAATGTGGCCAATATCAGATTTCAGTGTGAACTGGTCACGGTCCTGAACTGACCCGTATGTGCAAAAGAGCAACAACAAAGACGTCACACGCAGGACGCTAGATCCAGAGACGTAAAAGTCACATGGTACCGAATTGACTGTTCAGACTGAGGTTACATTGCAAAAAATCTGTCCTGTATCCGATTTAGTACCACATATGGAAGTGGCCCAAATCCGAATTGAAAAGATCGGATTCCATATGATTTGAAAATCGGATTTGGCCAACTTTTGCATAGCCTAGTGGCCTAGTAGACCCCTAGAAGCCGTGTCACTCACAGTTTTTAATAGTGTCTAATTTTAAGGGATCAAGATAGACAATTTTTTTTTCCCGAAAGTACCACAAACTAAAATAGCACGGACCCAAACTCTTGTCCTTTGCTGACAACACAGACACGAAACGCCAAGCCCTAAAGCAGCACAACGTCCACACTCACATGATACTTAAGAAGTCTGGACAATAAAAGGCCTCTTAGAGCAGAATAGGTGTTTTACCCTGTATAAGAGACGCTTGTTAGCCTAAGCCCATATAATCCTGTGTCTGTGCTTCTCTTGTGCTAGGGGAGGCGGGGGGTGGAGGCGATGGTAGCGACACAGAGGGCCGTGGGCTTGACGGGGCTCTTTTTCTTTGGCCCATAAAAGCCTCGTTTGTTTAGCTGAACATAGAGGTAGACCAAGCCTGAGGCAGCCCCCCCAGGCAGGGGGTGAAGGTAGTATTGTGTGCCCCCTCTCACCCTCACTCCCTTGGCAGGTCCCCCACCCTCCCCTCACCTCTCTGAGTCCACAGGAGAGACTGGCTTTATATGCATCTGCGGGGGTGAATGGGAGGTGTGTTTGTGTGTGTGTGCGAGAGAGAGAGAGAAAGAAAGAGAGAGAAATAGGCGGTGAGGGGGGAGACAGAGAGAGAATTTGGTGTCTTGTGTGTTAGATGGTTTGTGCGGTTCACACTTGGATTGAGCTTGTTTGCCTGGGTGTTTAGGGTGTATGTAGTGTGTGTGTGAGTGTGTGTGTGTGTGTGTGTGTGTGTTGTTGACGGCCTGTTCCAGGTGTGGCAGGTGGATGCCGGAGGGGTTGAACAGGAGAACACAGCGTATTAGTGTTTTGGTTTGGATCACACACTTACCTTCTAAGTCCTCTAAGCACTCACACACAAACACACAAGCAAACACACACAAACACACACAAACACGCATATGGATATTCCCAGATCCAACCACCCAGTTCCAATTTAAATACTTGAATGGCTCTGTCACACCCACCCTTTTTTTAAATTATTTTTGTTTTTGTTAAATTGTATTTATTACTTCCTTTGCTTATTTTTCATTCTTTCCTTCGTTCTTTCGTTCTTTCTCTCATTCTTTCTTTCTTTCTTTCTTTCTTTCTTTCTTTCTTTCTTCACCCGCTACATGTTTAATCCAGCATCCCTTTTCCCTTCTCTTCATCACTCCAACGCTTCACTGATTTTCTCTAAATTTAGACAGCATTGTGCTCATTTTCAAAGGGGGAGGACGTGCACTTTGCACACACACTCACACACCAATGGATACACACACATGCATTTGCACACACACACACACATACATACACGCTTCAAGACATTGTTCTCCTGGGCAAGATAACAAAGTGTCAGCAACTGTGGGCCTCAACCTGTCACTCAGTGGCCGACGGACCTGTCACTCATGCTAACCTCCTTCTCCTCCAACCATCTCATGGTAAATGACAGAAAAGGGAGAAGTCGGACAAAGCTGTCAGCCAATTAAGGTTTAGAAAAATCGGCGGAGGACTACACTGAGAGTGTGTGCCTGTGCCTATCAAAACTTCCAACTGGCAAGCAAGCAGACACAAAGCCCTTTTCCTTATTGTATCTCTAAAGAAAGATCCATCTTTTAATTCCCATCCTCTGTCAAGGCCCTTTCCGACTTCATGAACTTTACCCTGGAACTAGGAACTTTCCCAGGAACACTGCGATTCGATCGCAGGAACCAGGGTCTAAATTAAGGGCTGGGGACCAAAGAGCAGGAACCAAAAAGTCCCTGCCCGTGAGGTAGTACTTTTCAAAGTAAAGCGCTGAGCCTTTCTGATTGTTAGAGTACTCGCAGCAACCGCCATTTTTAAAAGTGCAACCGCAAACAAACACACAAGCGAATCGTCAACATGATAAACACAACAGAATAATACTTACGATAGATGGATGATTTTTAATCACAGTAAAAAAGGCAATCAAAGATATATGCATAGTGCATAGGCAGTGGGTGAGGCTGAGGATTGGGATGGCAAATAAATGTGGGTAATTACATTTAGGGAAGGCGTAGTCTTCTCTAGCCTACATTACCCGCTGTCTTTCTATGACATAGTCACACAGTAGTATCCACACTCGACAGAGCAGACTTCACAATAGATGTTTACTACTGTTGCAGTGTCGTACAAATAACAACTTTTCTTAGTCTGGCGTAGCATCAGTGGACTGATTTGCCTGTTTCTTGGGAAAGTTCATGCAAACGATATGCAGATAACATATGGCAGTAGGAACCTTTTAGTTTTGGGGACGTTGGTTTGGCACGCACCTTTATTACTCCCTCACATTCTAGCACACATGCTGCCACAAGTTCTTGCACACACACACACACGCACACGCACACACACACACACACACACACACACACTTCCTCCTCTTTGTTCTTTTCCGCTTCGTGACCTCCCTGTACTCTCTCTCCTTCTATTTCAATCCCTCCATCCCTCCCTCTCGGCTGTAAAAGTCTCCATATTATCCTTCTCACAACCTCTCTCTCTCTCTCTCTCTCTCTCTCGCTCTCTCTTTCCCTTTCATTTCCCGTTCTTCCTTCTAATTGCCCGCTTTCTCTATCAATCTACCTGTGTCCCGATACTCTCTCACTCTCGCTTCTCTCTTTTGCTCGTTGACTCTCGCTCCGTCTCCCTCCCTGTGCGGCGCTCTCGTGGAGCGGGAGAACACGGAGCCGACGCGTCATCTCTGCAAAGGTCAGACACTCAGTCTGTCAGAGGAGAGACGCGCTCTAATTTGATCCCTGCACTCTCAGGGATACATATTCATTAAGCAGCTCCTTACCGGGACCCAGAGACAGAGACGGAGGGAAGGGAGAGAAGTAGGGGGCCAGTCATGGGCATATGGAGAGAAGAGATGAGGGGGACGAACAGGGGATGGCAGGGACAGAGCAAGAGGAAAGAAAGGGGGGAAAGAATGATGTATGGGTTCAGAGCGAGAAGGGGGGGCGGGAGAGAGAGGGGGAGAAAAAGGCTGACTTATTAGCCATTTTGCCCAAGCAGAGTTGCACCCACTGCCTACGAGAGCATATCGTCGATAGCAAGGAGCGGACCTCTAGTGACAAAGCGGTACAGTGTTTTCAAGGACAAAGGAGTCATGGTTAAAGTGCCTGATGTATTAGACAAGCAGGTGTTTGCTGCTGTGATAGTGGAATCAATTACACTCCTGTGCTGCATACATATATGTGCATAAAGCCAACAGACAGGGAGTTCTGGAAACATTTGTGAAACGTGTATTGGCCAATGTTTTTGTATCAGCAAAATGTATTTACCTTGAAACTCAATTAAGTATATCAAATCCCTATTACGCTTTACAAAAGCCTTTGAAACTCATTTAGAAGGTGGTTCCTGGATCACATTGTTTGGTTGGTAATCTATTGTCATTCCCACGTAGTTTATCTTTGAGGATGGAAGGGGAATGTGCTTATTCCTGCGCAGTTTTGCAGTGATAAACACTGTTTCTGTGTTTAAATGGGTTTTTTTTGTTTACCATTGTCAATGTTTTATTTTGTTCTTTGTTTAAACAGGCAAACATTGAGGTTAATGTGTATTTTTCAAGTGAGCCCCCCTGGCCATGGAAGGCAGCATAGAAAACATCAATTGAGGAGTAGAGAGAGAAATTTTAAATCTAAAATTGTTCTGTTGTCTGACATTCTAATTACCGTTTCTGTTCCTTTCCCGTGGTTGCGGGGATGTATGTATTAGCTAGCTAGCTAGCAAGGGGAATTGTAGAATGAGTTTGACCCCATGTCTCAAAAGTTCACACTTCTAATTTTGCTCCTCGCTTTTTTCCCACACAAAACAATAAAGTTTTTATGAGGTTGAAGTGGCTTGTCATTTCCCAGAGCGGCGCGCCCCTGAAATATGACCTCGGTGGTCTCGGCTCCTGTGACACACAGCCTCTCTCTCACACAAACACACACACACACGCACACACACTCAAAAACCCACACACACTTACACACAGTGGTTCCTGTATCTATCTAGAGTTGTGTGAATATGTACTTGCCCCTCAGCCGTTTTTCATTATTTTTCCATATTTGCCAAATGTAATTGTTTCAGATCTTCAAACAAACTATATTCTTATACAAACACAACCTGAATTAACAGATAATTACAACAATAATTACAGTTTTTTTTTTTCAATTATTATTTCCTTTATTTACTGTGAAGGAAAAAAGTAAATCATACACTCATAACACCCTGTGAAAAAGTAATTGCCCACTTAGTAAGTAGAGCCATCATCTTCAAATGGTGAAGCCATAGATCAGTTGTGAATCTTCCCAGAAGAGGCTGTCCCACCAAGATTAACCATGGGCACGTTGACGACTCATCCGGAAAGTCATGGAAGAACCCAGGCAAACGTCCAAAACACTGCAGGCCTCACTTGCAGCAGTTAAGGTCAGCACTCTAGATTCCACTATAAGAGAGACACTTGGCCAAAATGGCCTTCATGGCACAGTTACAATGTAACTACTACCGTGCAAAAAAATAAAAATTCATAAAACACCTGGACAAACCCCAAACATTTTGGGATAATGTTCTCTGGATGGATGTGGCAAAATATGTACTTTTGGAAGATGTGAGTACCGTTACGTCAACGTTACGAAAGAGTAACAAAGTTGAACATGGCAGTGGTAAGGTACTGGTGGGGGGATGTTTTAGCCTCTCCAGAACTTGGGCGACTTGCCATAATACATTGATTTGACTTACCATCAGAATATATCGAAGGAAAATGTCCGGCCATCAGTCAGTGTGAGCTGAAGCTCAAACGTAATTGTTTTATGCAGCAGGAAGATAACCCCATACGCAAGAGCAAATCCACCACTGAATGGCTAAAAAGACAGCAATTCAAAGTTTTGGACTGGCCTATAAGACCTGACCTTAATCCAGTTGAGGTGCTGTGGGGGATATGAAACGAACGGATCCTGCTAGAAAGCCCTCCAATGTGGCTCAATTACAAGAATTCAGCAAAGAAAAGTGGGTCAAAATTGCTCCACAGCGATGTGAAATACTGATAACAAGTTATCATTAGCGATTGGTTGCAGTTATTGTTGCTAAAGGTGGCACAACTCTTTTTTATAAGTTTAGGGGGTAATTACTTTTTCACGCCGTGTTCTGGGTGTTTGAGAACTGTAAATAATCCTTTAAAACTGTATTTTCTGTTCATTCGGGTTGTATTTGTCTTAGGATAGAGTTTGTTTGAAGATGTGGAACAATTATGTGTGGCAAATTTGGAAAAATAAAGAAAAACTGCATGGGGGCAAATACATATTCACACAACTGTATCTGGGTCAGGCACAAGCAGTGCACTTTCTAACTCTATTATCATGTTTCTTTAGTGTATTTTATATCATTTTTATGACAGGCATTTCGAAGGGTCAGGAGGTTAATTTGTATTGTCTTGGCTGTCATTTTATCGCACTTCTTGTGTGTTCCCTCTCCTCTCCTCTCCTCTCCACTAACGCACACACTTAGCAGCTCAACACTGACTTTGGCTTCAAACCAGCTTAAAACAAATGGTCCTTTAACAGGGTGAGGTGAGGACAGATAGTGGAAGATCTGGAAAATTGCTTGTGTGTGTGTGTGCGTGTGTGTGTGTGTGGTTGGGGTGAGAGAGAGAGTGAAAGAGAGGACAGACAGCTAGGCTGACAGATGTTAGCACACTCAAACTGAATGTGAACGCACAAGTTGAATCTGTTTAGACTTACGTTCACACACCTGTCATTGTATCACTCTGGTGTGTGTACTTCACGCGCATTATGTGCCCCTGAAACCGAAAACAAAGAGGAAAATGAGAAAGAAGGAGATGGAGCCAATCAAATCTAAGTTCTTCATACCGAGGCCGTTTCAACCACAGATTACAAAACAACTATTCATATGTCTGTACGGATTCGCAATGAGTGGACCTCAATGCAAAACCTTGAATAATCAAATGGCTATTCTTTATTGCGTCTCTTTCTCTCTCTCCCTCTCTCCCTCTCTTTCTCTCTCTCTTTCTGTCTCCCTCGCACTCATTCTATCATTATTCATTCTTTCTTTCTCTCTTTGTTTCTCTCTTCCCCTCTCTCTCTATAGATGTGTCGCTTCCTCAGTGTCTTTCTCTCACACACATACACAGGGATCCAGAGATCCCCAATCCTTCATCCCACTCAATGTCCATTTCACCCTCCTTTGCCTATTCTGTCCATTCCATCCTGCACTGCCTGTACCTCCGCCAGCTCCCACTCCTTACCTCCCACATTCTGTGCATGTTTTCTTTCATTATTCTCACCATCTCTCACACTCCCTTTTGAAATATTTTGTAAATGCCTTGCACACATACCGAAATATATTAATACATACGTATATGTAGCCGGTATGTACTTCTGCGTTGTGTTGAACCAATTATTTGAGATGACCCAATGACATCAATCAAGCCTGATATGCAAAAATAAAACCCAATAGCGTCGTTGGTCTCTGCCACTACTCCAACTCCTTTTCCCAATAGACCTATAACGGGCAGACTGAAACAGCAAAACAACACATTAAATTCACAGGGCACAAGCCAAATACAACAACGTGTCACGTAATGTTTCAGACCGAGGCTAGCTAACTGGTAACATTCATTTCAGTAGCCTTGCTACCTACAGACCCCTATACAGAAATATTCTAACTCGTACCCTTAGAAAATAAAAACATACCTGATATGCAAAAATAATAACCAAAAGCACCCTCGGTCTCTGCCACTACTCCAACTCCTACCAAAGAAAGTTACAGATCGTGGGAGATCAGCTCAGCATGAACCCTTACATTATGTACTGTAGCTAGAGCAGTATACCATTTACTAATCTAACATTCAAAACGGCACCAACCAGGACAATAATATACACAGTTACACAAGAACGTCCACACAACATAATGGACAATATATTATCAATTAATACCCTGTACAATTCTGATGGATCCTGATCAACATAGGGGGAAAATAACAGTCACTCACATTTCCCCAGTAGATTTATAATGGTAAGAAGTGATGGGTGAAGGGGGGTTTATATAGACAGAGCAGGGTAAAAAGGAGCAGACCACATACACTGCCCCATGGGCATACACAGTGTAGGTGCTGTTACAATACATCAGGTAACTACATACAGATTTTGTATGATTCAATACTGAGCCTATTGACTCTGTAACATACATGCCAATTCAGAGGTCTCGTATGATAATTTATTAACCAAAATTACACAAGGATTGTGACAATATTGTGTTGTAGGCTACAGTACGTGTGGGTGTGTGTGTGTTTGTGTGTGTGTATACATGTGCATGATTGTTTTTTTGCTTTGTGAGTAAGAGAGATTACTTGTGGGGTATGCGTGGGTCTGTCTTATGGTGTTCAACCTCTTGTCCTATTGACCTCTTCTCCTCCCCCTTCTTTGTCTATCGGTGCCCTTGTCCAAGGCAAAGCAGTCCTCACTGTAGCAGTGTTGGCTACTCTTTGTACCTAAACGACTTGGACATTCCAAGCACTAAGCAAACGATTTGACCCAACATGAGTAGCTGTGTCACGAAAGATGGCAACAAGAATGAATATTACAGTAACAACATTTATACTGTATTACTAAAATAGTGTGGACCCCTCCCTCTCCTTGTGTCTATGGGTTAAACAATATCCCATAAGGTTAACTGCATCTAAACCTAAACATGTAAGGAAAAGAAGGTAATAGACCAGTAAACCCACTAGCACCTATCTACTGCTAAATAGTTCAATTCCAAGTGAATCAGAGAATCAGAGAACAGCAATGTATGGGCTAGATTCTATAACCCACTTACAAATTCCCTCAGATACTGTACATATCAGAACCTACAATACTCTTTAAAAAGAGATTAGCTGTTTGATCTTCACACTGAATCGGAATAAATGAATATACTAGTAGGTGGGGGTACTTTTTTACATTCGTTTTCTCTCTACCATCTCTAAATTCCCGCCACTCTGACAGACAGCTCAAGATCTCATTGAAGGCAATTTCCCTTGTTCTAATATTCAGTGTAATATACTGGGAGACTCCTGTGATTTGTGACTCTGTAATGTTTTAGAGAATTCATAAATAAAGAAAAAGATAGCTGCAGGAAGGAAAAGGGCATGAATGAAAGGAAGAAAGAAAGAAACTAAGAAAATGAACTGGACTGATTTGGAGTTTTTGGGACCCAATGAAAAATCAAGCCAATTGCAACCTGGTCTTTTTTTTTCTTTGAGGAATTCCTAAACCTTCGCTCGTTTTTGATCCTGTTCCGTTAAATCCTATTCTATTACATTCTGCTTGATTCTTAGATTCTTTCTACTGTTTGCTTTGCAATTGGAGGGTAGGCCCCTTTGACCACGTCTTGGCAGCATGAGCGACACGTACAGAGAATGAATAACAAAAAGCCCTTTGTGATCAATCCATCGTTCTGTCAATACCGCAAAGCATTCTCAACCAGTGGAATGGCGCGACTCAGCACTGAGTCCACATGGTCTGCCAATGCGTTTGTGCTGGCTGTGTCTTCAGCTAAGGTATTTGAGCCACAACACATGTTTTTTATTCCAAGATTAATGCCACCGGTTGCCAACAGGAGGCTAATGTGTTTATAAGGTATATGTATTTACACTTCCATCACTTCGTTTTTTCAGTCCTTTTCAAAACGTGCATTCAAACCCGAGCAGGTGAAGGACACTGGCAAATCAATTAGAGGGGGCGGAACGAGTGCCTACCCGTCACAAACAGACAGTTCAGAACAAAGCCGATGCTGGGGTCATTATGCATGTGGGTGTTGAATGCGCTGCCCTGAGCAACCCTGCGACTGGAGAGCCACCGTCCCGTAGGTCTCCACCCCAGCCCCAGTAATAACACACAGGCCTGGGAAACCGTGGCAACGATGTCCTGAAGCTGACAACGAGCAGTCCACTGCCCATGTTAGCATGCCACAGGGAGTGGGTTTTTTATTTTTTAACACAGTTCCCTCTCCCTCTCCCCTTCTCTCCCTATCTCCTTCCAGTTGTGTAAGCATGAGCGTGCCATTACAGGGCATCCTGAGTGGAAAGCAATATAGCAATACAAGTAAACAGCAGGGTGGCCTTGTGAAGTACTGCTTTTAGCTTGCGCACACACACACACACACAGAGATACACACACGCTTGCTGTATAGTCAAAACACAGTCACACATTCACACACTGCGAAATGACGACACACTCCTCAACACACTCTTCATTATTAATCATCCATGTTTCAATCATACAGGCACACACATGGTAGGGATCCCAAACTATTGTATTCGCGTGAGAACAAATTGGATTTCAAAACGTCACAGTGAGAGGAAGATGAGCTGGGAGCATCTGACACCAGTCAGAAACCAGTGAACTGAAAATCCCCTAGAGAGGAAGAGAGAGAGAGAGAGAGAGAGCGAGAGAGAGAGAGAGAGAGAGAGAGAGAGAGAGAGAGAGAGAGAGAGAGAGAGGGAGAGAGAGAGGAACAACCAGAGGACGTTGTTCAGGGTTCGTTCCATTCTCTCTTCTGGTTGATTACACAGACAGACAAAGATGCAGGCAGACCGGGAGACAGATAGGAGACCTTCCAGAAAAGCAGGCGGACTAATGTACATAATAAGCACACCGAGAAGGGCTAAGGGATGCAGTACCACTCAGTGGATCATTAGAACACCACCAGCGAGCAGTGCCACTGTTCCTCTTCTAAAGATTCCTCTGTTCGATGTTCTCAGCCCTAATCGTGTATGTGTGTGTGTGTGTGTGTGGGTGTGGGCATGTTTGTGTCTGTGTCTATGTGTGTGTGTGTGCACGTGTGTGCATGTGTGTGTGAGAAAGAGTGTGTGTGTGTGTGTGTGTTTGTGTGTGCGTGTGTGTGTGTGTGTGTGTGTGTGTGTTTGTGTGTGTGTGTGTGATAGCCAAGGAGAGAGGATCAACAGTGGGTAAATAGTAAGAAATAGGGAGAGGTATTGACTCTTCCTGTGGGCCTCTAAACAAGCATCTAGTCCTCAGGTCCCATGGCCTGCCACATCCTAGCCTGCCCTGTCTACTCAAACAAACCCAGACACGCCTGTTGACAAATCAATAGGCTCTTTTTTTATATATAAACGCCTGAAGCTGCCTGCTGCACTTTTCCACCAATCAATGGAGCCAGAACAAAAAACGTCCGCCGGTTCAGCCCAAGGGACCTCCCTTTTGTCCGCTGCCATGGCAACCTCGTTGACGGACACACGTAAGCTGGAGGGTGACATCATTATGCCACATGAGGGCAGAGGCCTGGGAACGAGGACGGTGACGTAAGGATGTTGGTGTGTTTATTACGCCTCCCGGCAAGTGATCGATGGCTTCTTGATGAACGGTTATGTGCAGCAACAGTTTAAGGGAGCAGAGTTTAAACAGGAGAGAGGGGTCCATTTTACTTGAACGGCTAGGCTTTTAAAAAATGAATGCCATACCAGGGCCGATTTAACACGCTCAGGGCAAAAGAGATTGGGAAAGCCTTACTTAGTCACAGTTTTCATAAACATAAGTCATTTTCTATTTTCAATTCCAAATGTTTGTCTCTTCACTGTTTTGTTCCTGATATGTCAAAATTGTAAATGTACTTTAAAATTTACCTTTTCTAGCTTCTCCATGCGTTCAAGCTAGACCGTGGAGTTGACGCAATATCAAGAGTCTAGGATTCTGGACTGGAATGTAGCTGTGAACAATGGTTTAGCTCTATTTCAGTGGCGGACATTTATTTCCAGGCAGACATTAATTTGATCTAGCCTGATGAATGGCATCTAATAAGAGGTGTTCTCAGCTAGCAGCGCTCAAATCTGTAATAAAGCAGTGTCACAAAGTCTCCCTTTAATATCACCTCGGGAATTAGCATAACAATATTTATCCTGCACTTTGATCTGACTAATCTTGTTCAATTTATCACTTACTTTTTCAAATTAAAATCTTATCTTTATTTAGTTACAAACTGATTTAAAGTTACAGAATAAGTTATTTTATCTCTAATTATTAGTCCATTCTCCGGTCATGTAACATGCCATGTATCTGTTGGCGCCCAAGGGGATATGATCTTTCCTCCTGTGTATATCACAGGTAAAAATAGCTGAACGTTAGCAGAAACAGAAAGGGTCCCCTAAATAATTCTGCTCCATTAAAATGGAAGGGGCCAGCCCTAAATGAAGAGAGAGAGAGAGTGTGAGGATCAATGGGAAAAGGGTGAAACCAGCGAGGAACAAGACCAAACGTTGAATAAAGAATTGCAGGTGTGTGAGAAGAAATGTGGCAAAGAATCGCCTCTGGCTTAGTTTGTCCCTACCAGGCTTCCTTACCCCCTGCTCTTTATTTTTAATTCATGTTCAGGTGGAGAGGGAAATATTAAAGAGTGATGGGGGGAGGGGGGGTGGCTGCTCTTTTGTTCTTGTTCAGAATTTCTGTTCTTTTGTTGATACCTGTATGGCTGTCTGTGTAAGTGTGTGTGTTTGTGTTTGCCTGTATTTTTGTGTTTGGATGGGTTTCTGTGTGTGTATTAATGTGTACTTGTATTACTATATTATTGAGGGTTGACAATAAAACAGTATTTAAAACATTATGTTAAGGTTAGACTATGGGTTAGCCCAATCCTGCAGACAGCACTCCTAATATGTTAACAGTCAGTTTACTTCAGCAAGGTTGTAGTGTGTGTGTGTGTGTATGTGTGTGTGTGTGTGGGTGTGTGTGTGTGTGTGTGTGTAGTTCTATTCGCTCTCCAAAGGGGAAACTGTGATTTAGTTATTCTGCTGCATTACACAAACATGTACACACACACACACACACACACACACACACGCACGCACACAACACTCACTGTGAGAGAAATCTAATTTACGCTAACATTTCCCATACCAACCATTCTGCAAAATGAGCATCATGATCAAGATTGCAAGTTCAGTGGTGCAAACAAAATTGAGGAATGTCATGGAAATCGCAGTGTGTAATGCTTAAATGAGAGTGCATTTAGGATGCCGAGTCTCTGAGGTTCCACTTATCAACTCAAACTCAGACACAACAAAGCGCACACACAATTGCACACAACTACACACGCACACAAGCGCTTGGCCGCTCCACACTGACTTTGGGTTTGTGCCAGCCTAGAATGAATTTCCCTACTACAGGATGTGGTAAGGACAGATAGTGGAGACCCCATTTACATGGGGGGATCTGGAAGATCTGGACAATGGTAAATGATCCATCTGTGTACGTGTGTGTGTTTGTGTGTCTGTGTGTTTGTGTGTCTGTGTGTGTTTGTGCGTGTGTGTGTGTGTGTGTGTTTGTGTGTGTGTGTGTGTGTGTGTGTGTGTGAGTGTGTGTGTATGTATGTATGTGAGTGTGTGTGTGTGTGTGTGTGTGTGTATGTATGTATGTGAGTGTGTGTGTGTGTGTGTGTGTGTATGAGAGTGTGTGTTAATATGTGTGTCTCTCTCTAACCCAGCTACATACCGTCTCAGTTAGACACACATCACATAAAGTCCTAAGCACATTAAGCTGTGGAACACATGCTATGACTTTATATAACATAGCCTTCTTATAGGTTATGACTATAATTATACGGTTCATAAAGGTAAGTGGAGAAGGTAAGAGTGGAGACTTACTTTACAGTAAAAAAAGGGTTCACCTTTGAAAGAGCAGCCATTACAGTGTACTGTAGGAGTATTATTAAATGAAAAAGGTTCACCTTTGAAAGAGCAGGCAGTAATTGTACTAGGTAGGTAGTATTATTAGTATAGTCATATTTACCTGTCAAACCCAGATGGAGGACAGTGGGAACAGGTCCAGGGTCATAGGAAAGAAAAACGTACAAATATGTGTTAGCCACGGTCACAGACTGAAACAATATCATGTTACACATAAATGTTATAAAGTTATTTCCAGCGAGAAGGGAGTCTAATCTATATGGAATAAAAGAAGCTGTGAAAAGATCTCTGAATCATAGAGCCTTCATAACCGCAGTATTAAATAACACACTTACTGACCCCCCCCCACACACACACACACACACACAGCGGAACGCCAGAGAGAGGATTGGTGTGCAAAGGCAGCTTGTGTGTCAAATACCACAGCACGTCAAAGAAAACATGGTCGAGATGCAAGTATCTGACTGTGAAACATGTGTGTGTGTGTGTGTGTGTGTCTGTGTGTGTTCCATGTGTGTGTGTGTGTGTGTGTGTGTGTTCCATCTGGGTGTGTGTGTGTGTGTGTTCCACATGTCTATGTGTGTGTGTGTGTGTGTGTGTGTGTCTGTGTTCCACATGTCTATGTGTGTGTGTGTGTGTGTGTGT
>JAVQIZ010147614.1:0-20308 GCA_036023535.2 Galaxias brevipinnis | reverse complement strand
GATCTGGAAAGCGTTGCTGGGGATAGGGACGGATGGAATTCCCTGCTGGGCCTGCTGCCACCGCGACCCGGCCCCGGATAAGCGGCGGAAAATGGATGGATGGATGGATGGATGGATAAAATAAAAATAAAAATATACAGCGGTACGAGCTAATTAAATCTGATTGCTCCTGACATTTGCCATAATAACACACTTACAGTAAACAAGATGCAACAATATTAGACTGCTCTATAAATAGTCTAGACTAAGGTAATCATATGAGCTGAGCAGGAACAAAATTACAGACTCTAGGTCACGCTGGGGTCAGGAGAGGGCAGGCCCTGGAATTCCAAATCTCACTCAAACTCAAAGCACTTCCATGCCCCTTATCGCATAGTTCCTGCACAGGTCAAGACCCAGCCTGCAATCCAGTGATGAATTGAATTCCAAGTCATTACTCTTCTGGGCTGATGAGTTAGTTAGTTTATGGAGGACCCCGCAGACAGGGCGCCAGGATCTAGGGAGACGTCGTCTTAAGATATCATGTACGATCTCATTTTTTCCTTCTTCTTCCTTTCTCCAGTTAAATTAATTAGCCAGGTCTTGAACATCTCCAATGCCGGCCCAATACTGCCTCATATTTGTGTTTTTATCTTGTGGATCATTCTCTGCTGTTCTGGGAGTTTATTTTTAAGGAAGTTGTTTTCTCAACTTCTTCCTTATGCTTAAAGCCCTTTTTTAATGATTTAATTATCCTAATCCCTTCAGGCACTCTGAAGCTCAAAGAGGGAATATCTCAAATTACTGTTGGCTTTGGAAAATATGAAAAGAATGCTTAAACAAACAGGATTTTTCTGTCAGGGAAGCATTTCTGACGGGAAATGAACTCTCATGAGCGTGGATAAATGAATCAAAAATATTTGTGATTGCCAGTCAAAACGTTTGGAATGAAAGGTTGTTTACTTCATAATTCGATAAAAGTTGTGATAAGGATGTACAATGTCAAATCCAAAGTATAGTAAAAAAATTTTTTTTTTTGCTGTTGCTCTGTAGTCCAGCACATGCTATTTAAAATAAAATAATGAAGAAGATGAAGGTTAAACCAAAACTGCCATCTGTGAGAGTATTACACGCTGTTATGGGTGAAGGGTGTTTGAATGACTGCCCTTTGTCCCTTAAAATAAAGGGAGTTTAAAAACAAAGTAATTGGACACAAACTGAAATAAAGTCATACTTAGTGTTGGTTCCAAACACCAGTGCTCAGGTTTCCATGGTGTATTAATTACAATACTGACCCTAGATTTATCAAGCAACATAGAAACAGAACAGGACAGTGGTGTGCCGTTGTCAATGCCGAGCATGAGTGAAAAATACTTCAAAATATGGAAAGCATAGGTTTGGGATTTTGCTCTTGTGATAAATAATCTGAAAAAACAAAAGCTGAGACTCCTTTCTCCTTTGCCCTACAGTACCCACCAGTCTCCAACAGTAGAAAGGAACACTTACTTACTCCATTGAGCCACTACTGTGATCTTCTGGAAAGCATCCATCCTAAATAGGCTAGATCACCAAAAGCCCTGGTGCACTGACCCCACATTTAATAAGATGCCTGGAGGGTGTATTTATCTATTGCCTTGAAAATGAGCCCACATCTGCATGCTTACCCAACCGTTTGCCCATCAAATGATGGAGGAAAGTAGATCCAGAGACACCTTTCCCGAATCATCTGGAGGCCTGAAACTACTATGCTATGACAATGCATGTGAACTTCAGCTCAGCTTTTGTCACCGAGCATTGGCACCAGACAACACAGAATCAGTGATCCACCGTCCCTCTCGCCTCATTCACTTCATGACATCTTCAGTGACCAGAGCCCCAGATGGTAAAGGCAGGTGGCACTTCATCCTCCTACCCCCTGTTCCGCTCCACAAACAGCTCCTCCTCCCCAGAGCAGAGTGTCCTGAGTCTCTTCCTGCCCACTATCACCATCAGGGGACTTTGTGTCAGATTCCCTCCCTTGTCTCCAAATAACTCAGACTTCTGAAGGACAATAACTCACTTCCATTCCTCACCTAGAAGTTATGTGACAACTCCATGGAGTTCTTGACAACGCACTCACTATCGCTAATGGGGGTTAGGTTGTGTCTGCACTGCTGTCTGTTAGATAAAGTCTCTGCATACAAGAAATGAGAGAATGCCGCACAGTTTTTTAACTGTATGTAAAATATGTTGGATCTTTACCAATGCTTGACTGACAGTGGAAGCAAATCTCTCTCTCTTTCTCTCTCCCTCCCTCCTTCCCTCTCTAGGGGACAAAGGAGGGGGTGAGGGGGGAGTTTCCGTAATGACCTCGGCCAGCGTCTGCACCCACTCTGGTATCACCTGCTGTTTAGCCCAGGAACGCAGATTTAATTTGGAATCCAATTATGGGGATGGTAATGAAGTTTCCAAATGGGGAAACTTGTAATGTGCTCATTGAGGTGTTTAATTACAAGCGTGTGATTCTGGGTTACGTTATACCATTGGATTCGGACGTTTGGAAAGGAGGATTGTGGGAAAGGGTGGGCTGTGTTTGTTGGATATGAATGCTTCTGTGGAATGGAGTGAAACAGTTGTGTACTATACATTCACACATTCATTTTTAGTAAACCAAATTACGCTTTTTAAGAAAATGTGTCTTGAATCAAGACACTAAATATAAATTTTACTGACAAAATGTATATATTTTGTCATTATTAACACCTCTAAAAACAATAAAATTTTTCGGCTTGATTCACAAGAAATTGTATTGAACCATATGTGTTTAAACCTACATTCAGGTAGATATCAACCACTTCAGAGTGGAACTGAACTAAATTGACTGTGGTAAATGTCTACTTTTATCTCCTAATTTCCATAAACACAATAAGTTATATAAAATTAACTTGTGCATGGTAAAGATTTATTTTTAAAATAATAGAAAATTGTAGACCAGATGTCAATAGAGCAAATCTCATCTGTATTTATGGGTGAGAGTACAGGGGAAGTACTTAAAATATACCAAGAACGTCCCTTTAAAATATCTCCTATTCCTAAATAATGACACTAAACCCAATCTCTATGCTAACTTGTATTTATTTTGAGCTGGATATGAACCTTTTGTAAACTCATCTCTGAGGCACCTTTTTTTTTTATCACAATTCTCCCCATGCTCCTGTCATGATGGAACATGTATCAAATAGGGCTGATTTGGTGTAATATTACTAAAGAAAGCTGTTGTTTTATGGTCGATGAGAAACATAAAGCTACAATTGGACAATCATGATGGGGTTTGTAGATCATTTTAAACATTCTAGCTCAGAATTAGTTTACGATAAGCACTTGGTTTCTCACTCTACAACACAAATTGTCTGCGTGCAGATTTTTCTTCAAAGTCACCAAAGCCTATTCAGCTGTGGCTGCTTGTTATTTCCAAACCTTCCATCATTGTTTCTCACAGATTTTTTAGAACCAGAAGTAAGTAATTATGTTGTAGTACAACTTTTACCTAGCTAGCATTAAATACCATTGCCTAAGCAGACATGACACATAAACACTAATATGCATTTCCCTTACCTCACTTTAGCAATGATAACCATCCATTTCTAAAGAAAATTGACCGGAATCGTCTCAGTAATACAAATCTTATAGGGGCATGTTTTTGGGCTGTTTTAATCAGAATTGCATTAAAAAGTACTTACATATCTTTTCAATTGTCTCACTGGGATTATATTGTGATATATAAAGAACTATAAAGTGGAATTCAATTGTTTAATGGGACACATCATTTAGATAGAAATGTTGCCATCATCAGTGTGTTTCAGCGTCATCCAAGTGATAAATATCTCTCTTCATCTGAATTCAGGGTCAGGCTATATTATGATTTCTGGGTATTTTTGACACTGGAAAACAACCACTCAAAGAACCCCATCAGTACTCTTAAAAAGAGGATGCTTTTTTGCCTTCCAACTAATTTTGATAAGTGGATGATTAAAGACTACAAAGAGGAGGTCCTTGGTCAATAATTATTGCTCAATACGGATAAAATGCATTCTCTTCAAGCCAACAGCTACATTGTTTTTAGCATTCCCTGCTGTCCAGGAGTTTTCTATCATCAAAACAGGATATTAAGAACATACTTTTGGAGGGAAAAGCAGAACGAAATCAGCCCATCACGTACACAGACACACAGTGAAGGCCCTAATCGAGAAACCAATTAGATGTGAGATATGCTAAGATTATAAATAAAACTGAAGGCATACAGTTTATACAGGTTGTGATGTCTCCTATGTGATCACTTCATACTTTGCTTTAATGCATAGCTGCATGTGCAAAAAGTTGGCACTTGCTATAGTAGCAAGTTGCTACTAAACTTGTTACTTGCCCTTTCAATTTGAATTAATAGAACCCTCCTTTAGGGGTTTATTCAACATATTTTGAACCTATTTTCTTGTAATGAAACACAAGAGAATAAGTCTTTTTTTGCCAAAATAGTTCAAGGACTTGTATTATATTTTCACTGACCTTGTCCCAATGCAGCTGGACGATACTTTCCCCAGGATACCATTTTCCATGCTCAAACAAAATGCTCTGGTCATGATTCATTCTCTAGCGTTGCGTAAAAAGAGGATGCACTGCGCTCGCACCACTGAACCAATTAGACAGACACAGCTCATAGGGGGATACATACTCTGCCAACACACTGTCTTTTTTCCTGCAGTTGACTTCCTACAGCAATATAGCTCCTTTAATTAGTGTCATAATGGACCCTTTTATATTTATCTTTTTCGCTGGCCCATTTGTCCTGCCTCCACACAGCACACAGGGTGCAGGCCCTTTGCTTTTACTTGTCACCCTCTAATTGATTCCAGGTTTCCCATTACCTAACTCCACCCTTACTAATCGCCAGCTTTTCACTGTTAACCCTCAAAAAGCCTGCATGTTGTTTAAACTGTTTATACTGAACCCAGAGTGGGCCAGCATTGATATAATATTTTATCCAACAGATTCGTACCTAATTTGAAATAAATATGCAGTGATTTGAGACGATCAAACAGAAAATGTCCAAATAAAATCGGATCTATGTGGAGGAATGTCTTACCGAGATACAGAACTATATTTGGCAATAGTGAAATGGATTTGTTAAGAAGCGTGAGCCGGGCGGGGCCCTGGTGTCTCACCCAACAGACATTTTTGGCTAATTTCCACCAAACATTAGGTAACGGGTCGGGTTGGGACGCTACGCATCGGAACAGTTACACTGTGTTTCCACCGCAAACTGGTACCCTAAAATGGAGGCAAAGTTCACAGCCACATAACTATCACGACATCATAGTCAACGCGACAGAGTAAAAACATAACAATCGCAATGGAGGATATTGAATGTGCTGCGTTCTTTCCTCTCAGTATGTGGATTCTGATTACAACAAAGAAAAAAGCTTTGTTTAATAAAAGGTTGAAGGCAGCAAGACGAAATAATGGCAAAATTAACAAGAGTTTGGGAAATGCTACTTCATGCGGATGAGGAGAATGCTTCTGGTTAAACAAAGACAGCTCACAAAGTGCACAATTTCTGTTGACCAATCAATGGTCTTCAGTGTTTCTAACTCCACCGTTTGGGACCAAGTCTGTGTGCTAGGAACCTCAACAGAAGGGTAGCGAAAAGTAGGAAGGAACGGGGCGGTTATCTACTGTACCCTATACAACTTTTGCTGGCGGAAACGCAAAAATAACCGATCCGCTCCGACCCGACCTTAACTAGTGCTTGGTGGAAATGAGCCATCACTTTTACGACGGTACCGTTAGAGCCAGCGGTCATGCCGGCCTCACTAAAAGTATAAATCCTGTTGCACGTTTCTCTGCTTATTGCATCAACTAGCAAACGGGCTGAGCAACAGACTGCTCCCATACACAGTGGGCTGCCAGCACCACAGTGTGTTTCTCCAACCTCTCGGGTCATTAGGAGGCGGTGCATGCAGGGAAAGGGCTGCGGGCACACACACACAGACGGACCAGTATGGAGAGGACTCCTGGAAACATGACCTTATACCAATTCCTTACAGGCAACCCTACAGCTACAGCAGCAGCCAGCACGGACTAAAAAGCTTAGCCCACTCCTCTATGCCTCAAAGACCAGATGCATTAAAACTTAGGCTCTTAAAGTTACAGTCCCCCAGCCCTTTCTTTGCCTGATCCCTCACAGACTGAACTGAATTATACGAGCAAATAAGTTCAGTTATTGTGGTGATGCTGTGACTTTCCTAGCCTCTTCATGGGACTGACGTTGCAGCGGGGTCAAAACAAAAGATGTGACAAAGTTTTAAATGGCTTATATAGACCAAACACATACACAATCGGCTGGGATCAGCTTGGGTCAGGGGAGGACCTGGCGTTTGCAGTGCGTTTCTATATACAGTAAGATACCCCAAATGATTAAACGACATGCCAAAGAATAAACTAATTGCCAAGTTTACATTTCATGCTTGATCTCCCTTTAAGTGGTAAAACATTAATTATCCGGAATGACTGCATGTGCACCCAAGTAATTCCTACCAGTTTGGAAAACAGTGGACATTATCTCATACAGCTATATACACATACTGTATATGTATATGCGAAGTAAGGATGTGGATCAGAATGAAGTTTAACAGAAAAATCCTCATCGTAAGAGGGACTCCACCTTTGATTTAGCAAAAAAATCTGATTTTAATTTGTAGTTTTCAGTTTTCAGTACAAATCATAGTAGAGAATAAAACAAAATGTATTTGCATTGCACATTTCATGCACAAAGGCCGTTCAATGGCTTTACACAAGGTAAGCAGAAACACACAAGGAAGAAACAAAAGACCGATAAATACCTAAACACAATAAGATAAATAAAATTGCTAAGAAAGAACAATTCCGCCAAATGCTATCCAGAACACGTTTTTATCTGGATTTAAGAGTAGTCAGGATTGGAGCGAGTTTCAGACCTTCTGTAAGTTGGTTTTAGGTATTTGTTGCACAGTAGCTATATGCTGCTTCATCTTTTTTGCTGTTAACTCTGGGAATGGTTAGGAGATCTGTTGTTCCAGATGACCTGAGGGGTCTAGAGGGTTTTTACAGTTTTAGCATGTCAGTAATGTGTTTTGGCCTCAAATTATTTTGTAAGTTGTAGGTGAACAATAGTATTTTAAAATAAATGATCTGACACACAGGGAGCCAGTTAGGTGATTAGTGATGTGGTGTCATACGTTCATATTTTTTGGTCTTTCTTAAAAGCAGCAGCATTCTGAACAAGCTGCATTCATCAAATACTTCAGAGAAGACCATTACAGTAGTGCAGGCTACTGGTAATAAAGCTTTTTTTTTAAGTCTTGTTGAGACAGAGTCCTCTTGAGTGCTGCTATGTTTTTGAGGTGATAGTTTGCAGATTTTTTAAGTTCACATGGCTGTTGAAATTTATGTCTGAGTCAAATGGCACCAGTATTTCTAGATTGGTCTTTAGCTTTCAGAAACTTGGACTCAAGGTGTATGCTAACTTTTAGCCTTTTCTCTTTAGCACCAAAGCTGATTACCTCAGTTTTTCTTTTACTTAATTCTTGCCCATTTAGTCATTGACTTGCTCGATGCATTTGGTCATTTGGTGAAATGTATATGTAGATATGTAGAATCATAAAGAATATTGAAACCCAAGATATAATTAATGATTATGAAGAACTAACAAAACCAGGATCAATGATGATGAAGATTGACATCTATTTTTGCCAAGGGGCCCAGGCACCCAATTTGTCTGAGGGGGCACAGATTCACAACTCCATTTAGCATACTATTACTAGGCTAACTATATGCTGCTTATATCAGGGCTAGAAATGATCTTTTTTTTCAGTGATGGCAGAAGTTTGCTACCAGTTTGCCAATGCACTTTACAAATGTCTTTTTTTGTTAATATGCAAACAAGAAATCTGAGATCGATTAAAAAAAATTCTTCAGTGGAGCTGTTTGTGTATTTAATTTTTTAGTCACGCCTTTAATTGATTTGAATTGGCCAGCTGAAAAAACAGACATTCACAGCTTTTGGCAAAAGTTGAACTATTTTTAAAAAGACCGAGTCATGTCACTCTGAAAAAAGATCACACCAGTCAGGTCATTACAATGGTGAAAAGGCACTAGAGGTTGAAAACAGGTTCAACGGACACGGCCCCTAAGCTGAATTTTTCTTTGAAAAAAGTGGTAGGCTAGCAAGATTATGTTACCATTGCTACAGCTAATTCCAAGCCCAGGAAAATATATATTATACAACAATAGATGTGATTTAAATAATTGAGGGGGGCATGTGCCCCCTCTGTGTGAATGGGCACGACACCTCTGGGCTCAGGCAGCATGGTATACACAGTGTTACAATGGAACTGGAAAATACATATACAGTGGAACAGAAATTATTATTTAAGTGATGCTCTATTCTATGTATATTATCCTGGACATGTTGAATAGATGATTTTTGTCACTCAGTGTTAGCCTGTGTATGTGTCAAATGTTGTGAGTTGAAAGGCATTTTGAGAAAGAGAAAATTGTGAAGTGGAGCCTTCGGTTTAAGGCCCACTCTTGTAATAGAAGGCTGACAAGAAGGCTATTGTCATATATCCATACTAGTCCGTAAATACTTAGACTTCACTCTAATTGACTTCTTTAATGGATAAAGTTGTGGTAGACTTTTAATTTAATTTCTAATCTGATTTAAGGTAATAGGTCTATCAAGAAAGTCTGTGGGGGGCATGAGCCTGCTGTCGTCACTGCTAGTATACAGCATGATTTTCATCGGTAATAGCTTGGATTCTTATTGTAAAGGAAATATTAAAGAAAGTATGGAAACATATTGTTGTAATAGTTTAATAAAAACAGCTGTAAGCTATTATGTCTATTTGTGGAGTAAGACGGAACTAGTTGAACTTAAATACTGTCAGCTGACTCCTTCAAAAAGATAATTCAAAAGTTAAAATGTAAACTGAAAGGTTTAGAGAGTGTGAGTGAGAGTGTTTCTTGCTAATTTATTTTTCACCCTCAATCAGTAAACATAGAAGTGCAGTGTGAGGGACTGGTATTGTATAACAGAATTTTAAGATTTAGATGAATTCAATTTCAAAGATAAAGGCTATGCAATGCAGCCTAAATTCCGACCTTGCTCGCTTCTGTTTTGACCCCTGCCTTGTAAAAATAAGAAAAGACAGAAAAAGGCCTTATTGCCTTTCAGATTGCAACATTATTGCAATTGTTTTTGCACTTGGAGATTGCACCTTTCTCACTACGGATTTAAAACTGAGACCAGGGATTCAAAATTGCTTTTAAAAAATGTGTGTATTACAAATCAAAATGGCCCAATAAGAAGCATGTTCTTGCCTGCTCCGATAAGCAATTACATGCTGACAGTAGTGACGTGCGGTGAGGTAAATGGCTGGTGAGGCAGTCAGCCAGCCAGCCCGCCAGCCCATCGCAATCATTCATTATCATTAGGCTACTGGCCTTGGCCGAGTCGACTGGAGTTTCTACGGTGTTTTGTTTTTTTATTACAATCCCACGTTCTGATATACCTACTTACTCTTGAACTGCTTTTTGGCTCAGCAAAAATGCTACCTAACGCCATGGCAAAAGTAACTAATTATTTAGAAAGCAAACTATGCTTTTAGCTATGCTATTGCTACCTGAGGTTAAAATTGGATAATTACATTTCTTGACAACGCACAACAGCGCTGTCCATGGATTTTTTCTAGAGCTAGTTTACATTGATGGAAAGCGAGCGTCTATCACGAGGGCTCAAGACACACACACCTCAAATGAATGAGGCAGATGTGACAACTGCCTCCCCTGGTGCTCTTCTGCAATTTTATGAAGAGACTAAATATATAAAGAAATAAATATATATATAAAGAGCCTAAATATCTTTATACAGTAAAGTTTCGATACGTGAAAAAGTCACCTGGACTATGGAAGGTGAGGACGTGTAATGAAGAGATCTACAAACATTACATTGGTGACATAGGCTAGGCCCAGCGCTCTATCCAGTTTCTGAGGAGTTAGGCAAATAAAGGGATAACAGGCAGAACTCAAAATAAATGTATTTTCAGTGGAGCTCCGCATATTTTTTAACATTGAAAAGGATTGGAATCACACAGAAATTACATTTATAGATCAGTGGAATAATCTGAATATTCGTTTTATGTTTTATATTGTTTTAGTTATTTTCGTTATATTTTCATTGGAGTAGGCCAGGCTATGACAGGTGAGGGGCTCTGCTTCCCGTGACCGCAAGTCACAGGCTGACACAAAAATCACCAATACCTCCATGCAATGTCCTCACCATCTCCTTCCCACCATCTACACACTCACTGTCACTCAAGCATGTCCTTACGCCCCCACACTCTCCAACCTTTTAACTCTTCACGCTAGTAATGGACACTGCCAAATAACTCCCCTGACAATGACAGGCTTTGGGTTTGCTACAAAATAGATCATTTATTAATAAATTATAGTAATTATGAAGACGGGGATATGGGTGTGGGTGGAGGCTGGATCAATCATGTGATATTTGATATAGGAGTGAGTTGCTATTGACTGCTCTCTCAGGATAAGCTAGAAATGTGATTAGCCCTTATAGCCCCTGGTCCAGCCATCTCAGGCTGACTTCCCATCAAAACTGCCTGCATGGGCCACCGCTGACAGTGTTTTGAAATTGTGGTATTTGAAAAAACGAAACAGTTACATTCTTAGTGCTGGATTACGTTTTCAGCCCAATATCTTATTTATTTTGGAGGGCTTTTGATTCAATCAAAACAGGTTAATAGTTGGGCCTATGCCCCCGGAACCTTTCTCCGACAAGCTGAGATCTTAAACTGTCATCAGAATCAGAATCTGAATCTTTTTTATTGGCAAGTATATTTGCACATTCAAGGAAAGTGACTTGGTGCGGATGGTGCAGTAAAGCTATATACAAACAAGACAGTAAGAGCATTATGAATAAAAAATATAGGTATGTATACTGTGAACGTTTTTTATAAATACATTTATACGTGTGTATGTATATTCAAAAGTACTGTACATGTTCCTTTTACACAGGAGGTAAAAGTTGCAGTCGAGCAGGAATATAGTCAGTCAGTGCATTGACTTGCTTGTGAGCCCCACTGCTATGGGAAATAAACTGCTTGGGTGGCACAAGGTTCTAGTGTAGGATGAGTGGATGGATTGGAACATTTTGCCGGATGGAAGTCTTTGGAAGAGGTGGTGACCGGGATGGGAAGGATCAACGATGATCTTTCCGGCTCTCTTCCTGGTCCTGAAGCGATACAGGTGTGAATGATCCGCTGCAGTCTGTCTATGTCCTTGACAGTAGAGGCAGCAAACCAGATGGTGATAGATGAGCTGAGGATGGAGTCAATGATGGCCATGTAGAACTGGACCATCATTTTCTGCGGTAGGTTTAATTTCATGAGCTGCCACAGGAAGAACATCCTTTGTTGGGCCTTTTTGGTGGTGAGGGTAATCTTCTCCTTCCACCTGAGGTCAAATGAGATTAAAGTCCCGAGAAATCTAAATGACTCCACTGTGTTAACTGGGGAGTCACACATGGTGAGGGGGCAGTTGGGGCTGAGCTCTTCCTGAAATTCACTACCAACTCTACAGTTATTTGAGTGTTCAACTGCAGATTGTTCCGTTTGCCCCAAAAAGCCAGAGGGTCAACTTCCATTCTGTAGGCAGACTCATCCCCATTGGACGTTAATCAATGACAGCTGTGCCATCTGCAAACTTCAGGAGTTTGACCAAAGGGTGGCTAGAGAGGCAGTTGTTGCTGTAGAGGGTGAAGTGTAGAGGAGAGAGCATGCAGTCTTGTGCCATACATAAACAGACTGAAGTAAAACATTGTGCAAGTGAAAAGGACAATACTGATGAGTGGGCAAGACTGAGTTTAGCAAGGTAGAGGTCATATGTGATATGAAATAGTAAAATTTTTATAAATATTAAAAACATTGTTATGATGTCATTGGTCTCATTAAACAAACTTCACTCGAATAACTGATTTCGGGCTACTCTTTCAAGTAATCTAAAGATCCTCTGACAAGACAATGGTTTTGGAAAGATTTATTAATGAGCTGCTGCACCTATGAATCTACCAAACATAGTGTGCAATACTGTTAGCTACTATGGTTCGTAAGATGTATATGTTTAATAAGGAAGTGATCGATGGTGTTACAATACTAGAACGATGATATAAACTTACAATACAATCACTAGGATCGAGGAAGCAGGTACCTTTTCCCCACGGCCGCATGGTCAAGTACCCTAGTTCTAGTAAGAAAATGACCTAGGTTCGTTACCAGATAATGTCAAACAATTGATAAGCAGCAAATTCCATGCACAAGGGATACAGTTTTAATGATAAAAGATACACAATGCAGATAGGTCCCCATGTTTCAAAGGCTACATGATATATGGAAACACTGTTTCAGAGCCTAGCTTATCAGAAACAAACTGCTGTCCATGTGAATTTCATTGTATTTTTTGTGTTTGAAATACTGAGAAAGTATTATGGGTACACACTGTGAACAGAAAAACTATAAAAAAATCTAGTAAAAAAAAAAAGCTGGGATGAGAACCAATATTCTCCAAAACGTGATAATTCATTTCTAAATACACAGGATACTGTGTAACAATATCCATTATGCCATAATCATAGATAAACACTTTAAAAATAATATATCTGGAATTGATTTGGGTTGACAGCAGATATGTCATTGGGGTTTTCAAGTGGGCACCTTCAATCTTGGATATTTCATTAAATTGAGCCCACAACACCTACAGAGGGCCAGAGCCACCTTCTTCTATATCTGCTCTGCTTCTATATCTGCTCTGCATGGCCAGATAATCCAAATAAAGGAAGATTATTCATTACTCTGTGAGATATCCCCGCTATATTCCTGTAAACTCTTTTCACAGTAGCTCTGCAGGGATAATTACTGTGACCTGAAAATAAAATCTTTCCCTACTTTATTCCTATAGGTTTGGTAAAATCATGCTCAGCAGTAAGCTACCTTTATACCTTTGTCCTGAGATGAAACTACTCTCTGGTTTTTCGACACCCCCCATTGGATTTTTACTTTTTAGCCACAGCCCCTGGTTACTTCTTCCAGCTCTAACTAACACAGCTTTTATGGTCTGGTGCAATTCTTTGCAGCAGATCCATATTTCCTGAAGTAGTTTGGTTGTTGATGATGCCACAAATTCACGGCACCCAACTTCCACAAGATACACCTTTGTTCTCCAGCATTGCTGTTCTACCTCAGCTGCTAATTTGCAATAACAGAGTTCCTTTCGTATGCCTCGTCCATCATTTCTTCCCACGGGATTGTTAGCTCTGCAAAGTACAGTCATAACACGCCTGGTCTTAGGTTGGTTGTTGCAATCTTTGATGAGACTTTCAATTATTGGATGACATCGGCTGGCATTTTCCAATCACAAGCCCTACTCATCTGCCCTAAGTTATGTGTTGGCCTATTTATCTTCCTTCATGGAACTCCCTCCCTGTCAAAGCTGATGTGGTGTGTGTTTCCCTCTGCTCCAATGGGCAGGGTATTTACTATTGACCGCCTATGCTCTAATGCTGCCGTCAAGCACTTTAGATACCTCATTGTGGCGCCAGGTATATCTACCTTGAATAAGGCTAGTCTTGGATCCAGACAGCATGTGCCTGAGGTAAGCTGTCGCCGCACAGAGGGGACATGTTGGATCCTCACAAGATTTGTAAGGGGTTGGCAGTACATCGTGGGTTTCCCCCAACAATAAAGCAAATTATTGTGGATTTCATTCCCCTCAAGTTCTTCCAAGTAATTATTCTCTTATACACTTTCCCAATTCATCCATCACCCATGTTTGACTTGTGAGACAGTTTTGGCACTTGGCTTACTTATCTGATCATCACTAATTTGCGTTGTTCTGACAGAGTTTATTACTAACATCTGTTAATTTGTGCCAAGTCCATATCCTCAAAAGCTCAGCTACTAATATATCGTGGCACCCCTTATCATTTTCTAGCATAAAAGCTACTTCTTCTTGCTAGCTTTGACTTTAGTGACGGGTTTATTATGCACTGTCAATGGCCACATGAGCCTAGGTGGTCATCCAAACTGTAAGCACTATAGCTTCAGCTTTCCCAGCAATCCTGACCTTTCACTTCTCTCAATCTTCATTCAATTAAATGCCTAATTCATTATGCCCTTCACCAAGCCTTTAACAGGCTTTTCGATCACGGTAGGAATTGGATTCTCATCTATTGAGAATATATGCAAACATTTTCCATGACAACTGATATGCTTCTGGATTTGCTTGGTTTTATTTAATTAGTCTTTTAGTACAAGGAGAACTTGTCAAAATTGTCATGTCATAACTATACAGTATGATCTAATTGGAGAAAGGCTCCACCCAAACCAAAATGTCTGCCTGCCCACAACCTAATGGATGGTCAGACCATCACTTCCACAGCCATAGTAAATACCAATGGTAGAAAACATAAGACAATAGGTGCATCTTTGCACAGTCTGTAAGGTACTCCGTTTCGGTCTCGGTGCTGATGCTGCTCCTGCACGTCCAACTGCATTTCCCACCTCTTTCCATTTTGAGATGGCTAGTGTCCATTGTCTCCGCTGGTTTCTCAAATGGTGAAAAATCCGAGAGACTTGTAAATAGCTAGTTCATTTTCTCATCTGTTTGAGTATCCTTTACATGGTTCTCCATTTCCTGTTTGGTTGTTTTAATCCTTCCATCCTTTGCTTTGTTGATAAAGGACTTAGCAAACTTGAATGGGTGTGTCACCTGGCTGGCTCAAAAAATAGCAGGGCCCAACAGCAGGAACTAAACCTGAGGTGGTGCAACACATTCTCGAAATCTCCAAAAAGAAAACAAGAAAGTACTCAAGACAAAGTAGGTTAGGAGTAAAGGTCAGACATCTTTACTGGCACTAAGGTTATTCAATGACTGAACAACAAACAGAAGAAATGCAGAGATATATACAGGGGAAAACAGGTGCAGACAATATTGTTATTTAACAAACACAACAGGTGAAATGAATGATCATGATTGGCATGGTGAGCATGTTTGGAAAAGCCTTCTTGCCATATGTTGGGCCACTCTGGTGGATGAGGCAGATTAACTTCCATGACAAGGGGTCTTTGTAAAATTGATTCCTTGCTTGTTCTTTCCTCTTTTCGTTTCTTCGTAGGTTATCGGCTCTCCTCACTGTTGACAGCCAATTCTTTAAACTGTCATGCAAGTCCCGAATGCCCACCTTTTCTATTTCAGACGCATTCTACCATTGCTTTTTTAATATCCATCTTTCTTTTATATGCTTGTCGATCTTTTGTTGCCTCCTATATTTTTGTGGTTCCACTTTAGGTTTTTTAGGCTCCCCAACAGTCCAAATCGCTCCTTTCCATCGTCATATATGGCATGCTCTATGGTCTCTAAATTCTCTAGACATCCTAACTGTCAAAACGACATTAGCTGCTATTACTAACTAACTAACCCTACTACTACAAAATAGGCCCACCACCTAATGTATATATGCAAGCATTAGTAGCTATAATTTATGTAATCCTTTATAAGTGCTGCTTTTGCAGCGTTTTATACTCAGAACCACCTCCATCGCAGTAATTGGACTGGTGGTTTTCCTCATTGCAGCACAGCACTAATACACTTTTCTTTGTCTCTCTTCAGCTTAAGGAAATGGCAAGGTATATAAATAAACAAACATGCCTAATGGGCACACAACTATTGTTGACTGTAACAACAGATATGATTGCGCACACACACAGCCACAAATGTACACGTATACACATGCAAACCTACACGTACAAGAAGAAACACTCACATAAACAAATAAATTCTTTAAGCCAGATTAATTAAATCACCAATAATTGCAGTAAGATAATATACACTGCTCAATAATGGAAGAATTGTTCACACTGACAGAATGGCATGCATTAAATATTTCAGAGACAGCAGGCAGAATAAAGCCTGTCAGCTTACCCTAAAACATAAATGCTTTCATTCTCCCCAAAAGTAATTTCCCCTGTTCCAGTTGTGTTTTTCAGTGCCGTAGTACAAGGGGAACATTATCTACATCCAGTGCATACTGGCAAGAAAACTTTAAGTCAGCTGTATGAACTGTCAGTTGAGGTAGTTGGCTCCTTAAAAAGGAGAGGAAATCAGGACAGATTAATGTACTGAGATAAAATGTTATACATTTTACAAAATTACTATCTAGCACACAAGCCCTTGTAAATTATTATTATAATTAATATTTTGGTCAGGCTGTTTTTGTCAAATTTGCTGCAAGTTGCTTTAGCAAGATTCTTTTGTAATATTGTAAACACCAACAAATCCAAATTGTTGCTGCAATTCATCAGTTTTTGCAAATATCGGTACTAGTTATAGGGGCTGTGTCAGTAGGTAGAACACTAACAAATGTCAAGACATGGTGCTGCTACACTTTCATTAAGAAATATAAAAAAATATATAATGTGAGCATGGGATATAATTAATGTATCAAATTCTGTCAGTGGCTCTGTGTCCAGTCTTTTCTTATGTTCATTATTATGGAATTGTTTTGACTCTCATTAACCCCCCACACAATCATAATGGAAGGGAAACACTGGGGCTTTTGAAAATAATATATCTACAACTTTGACACAAGGTCAGTGATATTTCAGTTTTGACACCGCATTGCGTTAGAAACCGTTGCACATCTGTTTCCTTGAGACGTGTGACCCAGTACACTGTTTTATCTCATAAAACATGAAGAGAACTGAGATTAAGATTGTGTGGACCATCACTCTTGTCCTAGGTGCAAACTATTCTCATAGTCAACAGCATATCCACTAATGGGTCAAAGCTGCATGTTTGGTGTGTAAACAGATTTTTCCCCCTTCAAGACAGAGACCAATTTGGCTTGTTAAAAACAGAGCAATTATTTGAGGCCCAGCTGGACAAATCAATTTCTACAGACTTTTTAAATGCTTGTGGCCAATTGCATTTCTAGTGCATCCGTGCCTTCCCTTCCCTTCCAACACTGTTTAGCTGTGACTAACCCAGCACTTGGCTTTAGCCCACTGGTCTCTGTCTCTCTCTTTCTCTCTCTCTCTCTTTCTCTCTCCAAATTTCCCTCCTGCCTTCTCTCTCACTTGCTCTCCACCAATAAGAGTGCTATAATTACTAAGAACCCCTCCCTCCCCTTATTTCGCATCCTAAGCCACGTGATCCTAACCAGGCTGGGAACCAGCTGCTGGTCCTCAGTCCTTCACATCCAAGAGGAGAGGAGAGCAGCAGCGCCGCATACGGACCTACTGCGCGTCGGAACGTAACCGGCCGCACAGAGCTACAGGAGGGCTTGCTGCGTCGTGGATATTATTACTACCAAGTCGTCTGAAACGCGTGGGATATAAAAAAATATTACTATTTTATTTATTTCCTCCTTTCTTCCCCACCCCTTTCTTTTTCATATTTTATTTTCTGTACATCGTTGAGCATCATCCCTGGTCTCCTTGCCTGCCCGTCCTCCCTGCTGTCTAACCTGGCTAACTTTCTTCCAAACACCATCCCACATCCCTCATCGCTACCAACCTTTAGTACCTGAACCCCCCCTAAATATTGCAGTTGCATCCTCTGTGTCGGGCGGAACGCGTTGGTCAGTCTACGCTGCACTTCATGGGGCACACATTCTTGCTCGGAAAATGTTCCTTCCTTGGTCATTAAGCACCTTTGTGAATCTGCCAGCGTCAGGAACGAAGTTGTTGGTGCTTGTCTACGTGTTAATCCCACTTTGCTTTTGCTGTCGGTGGGAGCTGCTGAACTGAGATGGGTCTCTTGGTGGCGGCGGAGGCACTTCACGAGCCCCGACGCCTTCATCAGTGGAGCCGGACAGTTGGGGGTTGGGTTTGGATCACGGCTGTTTCGTTTCTCGCCACTTTACCTGTGGAGCAACTCCGCGCTTTTCCGTCTTCCCTAAGCGACTGCCAAACGCCTACCGGCTGGAACTGCTCCGGTAAGTGTGCCAGAGTCTCAGTGGCATTTTGAAGGCAAATGCCAGTCACCTGTGTCATTTATCCAGATGTGTCGATTGCTTATGAGTTTTTGCGCAACTGTTTTTTTTCTCTCCAGACAATGTTAGTGAACGGATATGGTTAGCTATTTTATAGAATTATTGAGAGCAACCACAATATTTAGTTTCTCTCGTCAATGACAGTCTATTTGTTTTTATTTATGATTTCCGAAATGACATTGCGAGACGATGCTGCTCCCAGATTGTTGGCGTGCGGTGTGCTTCTTAGACTCTTGGCAAAGCTATAGCAAGGCTATCCATATAGCATATGCATTGTTAATAACGTTTAGGTGCTTATTTAGTCTCTATAGGGTGCCGATATCGTTGGTGATGTTGTTGTTGTTTTATAGATTACCTTTTCCTATAATGTATAAATTATCATGCAATCAGTAACTACTTAGGAATTTCCTATTTAGGGTGTTATATATTATCCGTAAAATGCTATTTAGGGATGCTCAACCTTTGTTATAGGGGACAACAATATCACGATGTGCCGATTCTTTTATTTCGACCAACCTGTTATTACTTAGGCTATCATAATAGATCTTTGGACCATCAAACGTCCTAACATGCAAAGACAGTGGGACGATATGGACCGACAATACTTAAGCATTTATACTCCAGGTAGTTTTATCAAACACGCTATAGGCCTACCCCACATTGCTGAAGGTATAGACTATACCACCTTTTAGACTTTTGTCTAAGTCAAATGGCATTGGTAGATTTAAACATTGCAACATTGTAGAGCTCATTGTTTGCCGAAATAACGTTTTTTGCCTTATCAAAAAAACGAGGAAATTGATTTTTGGGTTTTGCGTTTTATTTCCTACTGCAATACAAAGAACGTGATACTTTTCTGGCAACATAAAATATGAAAAATACCACAACAGGCTTCACCTTGTCCACCAACCTTAATGTGTATTCATATAGATGTGAAACCTTTACTTTCAAAAGGATTCAGTAGTACATAATGCGGAATAACAACCAAGGATGCCCTATCTTACTTTTGTTGCCACACAATTCCCAGTTAATAGAAAACATCAGGTGTTATAGGGATATTCAGATTCCTAACTCAGAAACTTCAGTAAGCACTTTGTAACTGTATACAGTATCTGCCACACCAAAAAACTAATTTAATTAAATATTGTGTGGTGTTAGAGTTTGATCTGGAGAGAATTTTACATTTCAAAAGGGTCAAACACAGCCTTAGAAACAAAACTAAATGGCTGTTTTCCCCAGGAGTTTGATTCTGTTTTTGTTCGATTACCATGATGTATTGCACATGCTGGCTCACAAAATGTCAACCCTTTCTCAACTGCCTGAAATATAGAAGTATGGATGGAGGTTATAAACGCTGTCATTGATTTTATCAAATTTTAGATGGATAGCATATAGCAAAGAAGGTGAATAGTTAGCCAGTAAATGCTATCTGCATGTGGCAGAGGTATATCATTATCCCGAGTTTCATGACCTATTGTATAGTCATGTGTGTCACAAACAAGGATAATAACTCTTCCCGACTCTAAATAATGTATCCTATAGGATTGTATACAACAGAAAGAAAGCAAGTTGTTTAGAATTCCTGATGACCACACCTCTTCTGCAAGTGTAAAAAAAAAAAGTATAACGGAAATATATATAAATCATGGAATTACTCAAACCGTCATGTTTCTTTTGACAATTGGAATTTCAGTGGCATTAGCTGGGGAAAAATCCATCCAAAAGTATGTATAGGAATATTGGAAGACATGGTCCTTCAAGTTTCTTATGTGTTAAGGGGACACCACCTGTTGTGTTGTTTTTTGTGTGTTGGAATTTGGCACAGACATATGCACCATGGGAGTGATGACACGTGCCCACAGGCAGAGCTAGGCAGATTGGTCAAATTGTGTACCGGAGACCCTAAAGTATTCATGAAATGGTCTTTGTTATATGTTTGCAGTTTAATAAAGATTGCCTTATTGCCTTTTTCCCAGCAATTGCATGCCGCACAAAGGAGCCTTCATTTAGCGGAGTCAGGCATTATAGTGCCAGTCAATACGGACAGCACGTTTTGACACCCCAGTAGCACGGATTCACAAAAAATAAGAAGAAATAGTTGCAAGCCTTGTTTCCAGAAATTCTAGTACAGTTGAAGTTGGAGGTTTATCTGTTTCTTTTGATCTGTTGTTTATTTTTAGGCTTTTTACATTA
>JAVQIZ010147593.1:0-17665 GCA_036023535.2 Galaxias brevipinnis | reverse complement strand
TTTTTTTTTTTTTTTTTTTTTTTTTTTTTTTTTTTTTTTTTTTTTTTTTTTTTTTTTTTTTTTTTTTTTTTTTTTTTTTTTTTTTTTTTTTTTTTTTTTTTTTTTTATTCCCCCCCCCCCCCCCCCCCCCCCCCCCCCGGGGGGGGGGCAATGTGTTCAATCCCTGTCCCCTCTGTTTTCTATTGTGACTGTCTGTTTTCGCCCTATCTCCAGGACGATCTGAGATTCATCCCTCCCTCGCATGGCAAAGACAGATTGTTGCTATTACCCCTACCCGAGAGTCTCGTTGGGCCATATGCTACCCATATTCTTGTGAAATAATATTTTTCTTGTGCCGGGGTTCATCCTTCAAAACATTAAGAGAGATTGTGGAGCGGGCGGTAGTATAAGGCCACGCTCCCTTTCCAGGGCTGCGCGAACCACGGAAATAACGGAGTGTAAGTGCTAGTTTCTCTGCTGCCAGGGAGTGCACTCATCTGCCCATTAGCGGGACGGATACAAAGGATACGAGGGCCTCACCTGTCCATAGAGTCACGCTGCTTTCTAGCAGGGCGTAGATGAAATAACAGTGGAAAGGCCAAGGCACACTAATTAACTCCACACGGCTCTCGGGCTGCCGGGAATGTGTCTAACCTTTACACTGTGACCCCTGTTAGTCACCTCCACTCATAAACACTCAAAATGGAAATTCTATCGGAATGTAAGTAAGCAGTTTTTCCCCCCTCCGTCTCTCTTTTTTGTCCTCTCTCTCTCCCTCTCTCTCTCTCTCTCTCTCTCGACTCTTCCATCATTTCATCCCCTTTGCTTCTTGCTTCTTTCTGTTTTTTTTCCCTTCTCTCTTTTTTCTCTTCCATCGTTTTATCCCCTTTGCGTCTGGCTTCTTTTGTATTTTTTATCTATCTCTCTCGCTCGCTCTCATTCTCTCTCTCTTGCTTTCTCTCTCTTATTCCCACCCCTCTTAAGAGTTCAATAGCAGTTTCGTATTCAGGACGTGAGGCGGCACTTTGCGGTGGTTAATCAATACTACTGTGTCCCCTATAACACAACTCTGTGTTTCCCCGCCATCGATCCTGTCAGCCCAGATACATTTAAGAGCAAGTCTGGCAATTACCCTTAGCAATCCTAACTTTGATCCACACCACAAATGACAAGTGCCAGACATCAGCTGTGGGTAATTGTGATGTTGAAGGGGGGGTTATTGCTAATCTTTCCTCTCTGGTACCCCAGATTCAATTTCACATGTTCAATTTCTGTGATTATAATTATTGTTGGTAAGGGCTGTGAGGAGGGAGTGCAATCACAGCCTTGTCTGCACGGGAGCTAAGAGTATATAGACGTTCGTCGGGACGAATTGTTTCCCGAGCAACCGGCTCATGAGTGGAGTTCCCGAGACTTCAAGAGTTTCAGTCCTCACGAAGTGCAACTGGAAAAGAAAGTTATTTCTGAGGAGGCAGTTCTTAAAATAGCATGACTCATATGAGCGTCTAATCGCTACTTCACGTTGAAGGTATACTGTAGCAATCACTTCACACCATCTTTATTTTATAGGGGCATATTTGAACATAGTTTTATGTTATGTGAATTATAACATAACGGTATTACAGTTATACAGTGGGAAATTTAGTTTTTTAATCATAGAGGTAAATTACAATTAGGTGGAATTAGTTGAATTGTTAGCTTAGCCATGTTTGCTTATCAATTGACTACCAGCTGTGCAGTTAACCATTGGTTCCTCCTTCAAGGAAGAGAATAATCAAGTTTCAAAAGATTGTAATTTAATCCGTCTTTTTCACACCCGAGCTTTAAACCACAATCTCGCGTCTTACTTAATTTGTAGTCCATTAGCTGCCAAGCAGAGAGCTGCACATGTGTGAAATTCTAATCACTGACTGTTTATACAGACAGCTTCTCCCGGAGTTATAATTTCAGGAGCACTAATCTTCACACCACTGCATTTACTGAATCAAGGTTTAGCCCTTTTCTTCAGACGAGGTCGAAGGGGTAATTAAAAAGCACAGGCCTGACAAAAAAAAAAAAAAAAGAATGATTGCACCAGGTGGATGAACAAATTCCTGCCGTACAATGTGAGTGGGACACTTTTATCAGGAGGACAGGCTTGACCAAAGCAAAAAGAAAATAGCCATTTAAATTGTTCCCGGCAGCAGAAAGCTCCGGAGAGACAAATGGTCAGGCTCGTCCAGCAGGCCTATTCTAGAAAGCCAATACAACGTGACTCTAAACTATTCTATGCAAGACCTTTGGGGGCTTTTGAGTGCATAACATTACAACAACCGGGCTGTTGAGATAGATGTACTCTCACACACTCCAAATAGATACTGGCTGACTCACTAGTTTTTTTTTTGGGGGGGGGTAACCAGACCAGGGCGATATCTGTTTTTGTATGCACATCACACTTCCTCTAGTTTGCATTATATTGGTTTCCACCCGCCTTTGACCAAGCACACTCAATTCAAGGCAGCACCGAAGTGGTTTCGCTGCTAGCATCCGTCACACTTTATCCCCCCCCCCCCACCCCCTCTTGAATTTGTTTAATTGCATTACAGAAGCAGATTTTTGGGTGCCAATGTGAAGTGTGGCTCTACAAAGCCTATTAGCTGGCCTTAAGCTTGACACCCCTTTGTGCTCCTCTATTTGTTGGGCTTTCCACTGCTGACCCCCCTATGGGTTGCGGGTCAAAGCCATAACTCACACTGTGGGATTGTGAAGCGGCCCGCTCTCCCCGGAATCCCATCAGTGGGGCTGCCGCGTCCTCATTCCTGTTTTCCCCCAGTGTCCAGCTGCTTTTGATCATTCTAATAAAGAGGGATGGCATCCATACATGGCTTAGATCAGACTGGGTTGATGGGAGGATACACACCCAGTGTCTCTCTCTCAGTGTATGAGTGTGTGTGTGTGTGTGGGTCACTCAGTCTATTTATGGGTGTGCTGTCAGCCCCGGCCCACCCAGCTGACTGACGTGAGGCCGCCATGGGGGGACTGGCCAGTCATTCCCTGCTGTGTGATTGCTGTGGGGAGGTAAGGCAAGGTGAGGAGAGGGTGGAGCACCTCTCGGTCTGCTGCTGATGAGAAGCCTGTGGAACCACGGCACGAGGACGAGTGTTGCCGACAGACCAGAATAAACCTCATCTCAATGTCAGAGCCTAGGCCTCACCATCATAGCCCTACATCACACCTTCACACTTTACCTTTATCTATCTATCTATCTATCTATCTATCTGTCTGTCTGTCTGTCTGTCTGTCTGTCTGTCTGTCTGTCTGTCTGTCCGTCCGTGTCTCTCTCTCTCTCTCTCTCTCTTTCTCTCTTTCTCTATCTCTCTCTCTCTATATATATATATATTTATATTTATATTTTTATATAAATGCTTCAACTATGTATATATATATATAGAGATATATATGTATATATATATATCTCTATATATATATATATCTATATATAGATATATATATATACATAGTTGAAGCGTTGTCAATATAGACGGGCAGATCATAAATGTAGATGTCGATGCAGTGTGACCCTGTCTCCCAATCCACTTCTGTACCAGATGCTATTGACATCTTGAAGTCATCCCATCTCCCTGTCTCATCTAACGGCCACCCACATGCGAATGGGGGATTTATGTGGAACGGAGGAGAACAGCACACTATTAAGAGGCTCCCTGAGCATCAGGCATTGATGAAGTCTCAACACTGTTTCCCTGTTTCTTTGATTCCCTGCTATAAGCAACCAGGTGTAAATTTAATTTCAACTTTTTAATAGAGTACGAGTGTGTCCATTATCTTCGCATCAATAAAAAATACAACATGGAATTGCGTTTCACTGTTGTACAGTCTTGTGCAAATTAAAAGGGGAATTCACCCTATCCTCTCCTGTACAATTCTTCGTACTTGAATCGAGGTCGACAGCCATTTTGAGCTGGATATTGCTCACGGTACACAAGAACAGCGTCTCATATATCACTGATTGTGATGTTAACTACATACGAGGGAGAGTCTCGAGTATTTCCATCACTTAAACTCTTTCTAACAGCACCCATAACATCCATCTGATTGCTATAACGCCCATAGCAGTTTCCTCCACCTTCCCTCCACCTCCTTCTCACCATTTTTCTCTCTGGCTCTCTCTCTTTCTCTCCTTTTTCAGATCCCCCAGATAAGCTACGCTTCGACGGCCCCGGAGCTGAGCGATGACCGGCGCTACGACTTCTTCTCCAGGGTGGTTCCCCCGGACTCGTTCCAGGCGCAGGCCATGGTGGACATCATCAGGGCCCTCGGCTGGACCTACGTCTCCACCGTCGCCTCCGAGGGCAGCTACGGCGAGAAGGGGGTGGAGGCCTTCACACAGCTCTCCAAGGAAGCAGGTAAAGACGTGGCTGGACACCCCGATGGTAGCAGCCAGACCAACCTTTTTTGAAATGTAGTGGTGATTTTGTGCTGGTGCTCTGTGTGTCTGCTAGAAAACAGTCAAGGAAACACCGGCCACATTTTATGATACCTCTGAAGTTGCATTAACGTGTTGTTCCAGAGCCAATACGAATTCTGCTCCAAAACATTCTATATAAGCCTTGTGCCCTTGGACAAACATGTACCTTTGGTTGCTACCTGTACATATTTGATATCTCATGGATACATCCTGAATAACAGCGCTTTATGAAAATATTTCATTATCTGGCCAAGGGAATGACAGCCTGTGATCCATGGCTAACGCATTCATGCAACTCTGCCGGCAACAATGCCTTTCTTGGCAAGGGGAAGCAAGGTGGTTTCTTTGCTTTCCCATTGACCTCCGCAGGTCTCAATCTAGCGATGCCGCGGCGTCAACGCGCCCCGTCTCCACCTCCTCCAATCTGCGCTGTGCTACGGAGCGATGGGAGGGAACCTCCCAGAGATGGGGAGATCTAATGATATCCCCAGGGCAACGATCAGAAGTCCAGCGGACATGAATATTTTATCCCAGCGCGTTCATGTGCGGTCTGATCACTCATTAAAACTTTAAGAGCCTGTTGTGGCTTTGGAGGGAACAGCTGGAAGAGTAGCTGGTGTGCGACTGAGCCGGGGAGTATAGTCAGGATTCGGGGGCTTTTGGTTTCATTTCAGCTTGTTACATCCTCCGATGCACACGCCATGGCTACCGCCACCAGATTGTTTTTGCCAATGCGTTTCTCTCTCATGTTTTTTTTTTCCTTAGCAGAGAGGCAAACTCTTGACGGATATTATTGTTATGACTCGAATGCTGCAGAAGAGGGAGGATGAAAGTCTAGCATATTGTTGTTGTTGAATCATCCTCCTCTACCGCGCGAAGGAGAGAGAATAATACTGTGCATTCATATACAAATCAAAAGGGAATTATTTTACCCAATGAAAAGCTCTGGCACCCAAGGTATTATATCTTTAATAAAAGCAGTCATTATGTAATAGCGCCACTGTACATTCAAAGGATCAAAGACATTGCGACGGCACCATAACTGACTGCAATGGCTATAAAATAAATAAGCAAATAGCGTATGAAATCATTCTGCAACAATGTATTAATAGTGTGTGCCGTAAGACAACACAACATTGGAGGGGCAGGAGCTGGTGAGACTGAGATAAATCAACAGCACCTTCTCAGATGGAGCCACAGCATGCCTGCTGAGTTCATCTGCAAGGCCTTGAGATGTTTTTGTGGGTTCCCCTTTTTGGTTGAAGCGAAATGTCAGATGCATTAGTCGGATTCTCGCTTCACCACTTCAAGGAGAACCAGCGGGCTAATGCAATATGGCAGCCCATTACCCCGAGCTGAGACTGGAGTGATGGTCAGTCCGTATCGATCGCTCCCTCTCTTTGTTTCGAAAGTCTTCCATCGAGCAGCTTCATTCAAATGTGTGGCTTTTGCTTCCTGAGCGGAGCTGGGAATGATTCGTCCTGTTTGTATGTCCCTGTGTCTAGGGAGGAATTCAATGCAGAGCATTGGCGTTTGGCGTTCCCTTTGATAAACAGACTCATGTGAATTTGTTTGAGGAGAAATCCCCACCAAAAAATCACTCAGGAATTAATTGCAGCGAGCTGCCAAAACTCTGTTTTTGTATCACAATTCAGAGCTGTGAAAGGCCTGTCAAAATACAGTCTAAATGTTTTTGCAGGGAGATTTGAGAGAAAATATGAATTATATTCATGTTGGAGGGACACATGAGAAACACATCAAAAATAGTTGACTTAAAATGTGATGTTATTCCGGTGGTTTGCCCTCCGTCTCTCGTCAAACGGCTTGATGCGTATGGGTGCAGGTGAGCACTGAAAGGGAAGAGAATGCACTTGCATCATCCTCTCCTAATACAGAATGCCAAACACGATGCCCATGCTGCACATGATCGCTGGAATTGAAGCAGGATACGGAAGGCCACACACTAGAAATGGAACTATCTAGAAATGGAATGCCAGTCCCTTTTTCGTGGTCCTCCTTGTGTGCCGCCGAGGGTGAGCAAATTGAAGGGGGGGGGGGGTGTTCTGCCTCCTTGCTTCAGAGTTGATAAAATGTAATTGAAACATTATGGATCCTCCTGAATCCTACTGGGTAGAATGTACTGCCACTCCATAAATAGCCAGTCTAGAGTCAGGAGTTGTTCCTGGATATCGGTCCCTTATGTTGGGTTCCTAGTCTTGTGTTTAAGTAGGCTAAAAGGAAAAGCTGTCGAACCCTCACCCCCTCTCAAGTCATTTTTGGGGAATCTCAGGGATTAGGGATGAATAATTCAAATGGTTAATGTAATACACGACCTGTAGCACTTAGACTCATCAGCAGATGACCTCCTGCCTAATGAATGAAATCATCATTATTTCATGTGACATATTCATCTGACAGGGAGGCATAGAGGTGTAGATTCATACTGCACAGAGGCTGTACGATGTGCAAACTGTACTGGGAGCTCATTAGAAAAGCCATGCTTGTTGAATAATACAAATCTTTTGTTCTCTCTAACGGTATGGTGAGACACTATAGGTACATGCTGTGTTTGGGCATGTGGGCTGTGTACTGCGGCTGTTTTGGCAGCTCGTTTCCACGGGGAATGGCCGTGGTGTAAAATGGATTCACGACACAGCAATGTCGGCTCCTCTGGATAATAGCGTCGGCCCAACACTGGAGCAGACAAAATGGCGAGGACCCTGTAATTCCAGTCAGATTGAAATTGTACACCCCCAGAGAAGTCCGAGCAGAGTGGCACCTACCTGACATTTATCTTTTACGCCGTTCCAGAGGAGAACAGTTGGAGAGGAGAGCTCTTTTATTTCCACACAAGGCCCTCCGCTGACAGGTGAAGACAGCCAGACCCTCAGCATCGTGCCCTGCCAGAGGAGCTCTCTGACACTGGCATTTTCATCCTGCCTGGCTGACTGACTGACTGGATGACTGCCTGACCCCCTCCCCCCGCCCCCCCCCTCCCAAACTGAATGACGAGGTTCTCTGCCGACATTCAATAATTTAACCTCCACTGCACGGCCTGTCTGCAGCCTTTGGGGGAAGTCTGGTCCTAACAGCATACTCGGGGCCTGACGCTCCCTCTCATTTTTTCTGTCTCTGGACACTGACCCAAATGCTGCTTATCTTCATCAGTAGCTGTCGTGGCCTCTGTCTCGACCGCCGACTGCGTTGACCTGCGATATGTCTCTGTCAGCGCCCCGCTACACTGTTGAGGCCCTTCTACTGTGTGTGGCAACTGGCTAGTACCATTATTCGGAGAGAGGCATTTTCAACAAGACATTAGTTTCCAAAGTATTAAAAGCTATAATCCCGATTTTTTTTTTCTTTTTGACAGAATGAAGCTTTAACTCTCATACCTGGATACGGACAGATAATCAGGCTGTGGTCGTCGCTGAAAGGTGTCATTAATTCCCCCGCTCTGAAATTAGGCGTACTCCACAGCATTGCAGTCTCTCTCACGCCCCCCCCCCCACAAAACGGAAACCGGAACGCGCTTTGTCATAAGTCTGCCCGAGCCCAAAAGCATCATGGCAGGATTTGCGCGCCGAAAAAGAGCTTTAGCGTTGCACCCAGTAGACCCGCGGCTCCTGCGCTACAACACCAACCAGCACATTTCATTTTAACGGGATACCACAATCCCAGAGCATTAAGCAGGCTAACGAGAGGAGCTCCCATTTTATGTTGGGCCCACTTAAGGAGGATTACAGGAGCCATCCATACTGCCTTTGTGCTGATGCATTGTCTCGCAATCAGCGATATTTCTCCTGTCGGAGCAAGGGTGCTGTGGGACCAGGGAGGCGGAGGTTCGACCACGGCGGTCGTTTAGCTGGCTGTTTGTCTTGAGATGTGCCACTGTAAACAGGGCCTGAAAATGTGTGTTCTGCCAGCTAAAAGCTGTTTATATCAAAGTAATGAGCCTGAGGAGGCTGGCAATTAGGAGATTCCTCCCATTTCTCAGAGAAACCCAAACTGAAAGGTTATCCTGAGCATCAGTTGGAGGAATTTTAATTGGTTTGGATAGAGGTTCTTGCTGTTGACTCAGGAGCAAGTCTACTGCTGATGCTGAAGCTACAAAATAGTTACAGTCATAAAGTAGCGCCGGTGTACAATATGTCTGTTTACTTAGACTGCTGGAAAGGTTAGGTCGCCCTGTGCTTCCACATCTGCTGCTCTGGAATGGCAGCAAGCATGGTGTTTGTTTAATTTAGACCTATACTGTAAATTTATTTCTGTATTTCTATAATGAGCTCTTGAATGTGACCTGAAGATGGCAAATCTATCAACCTGCTCCAGGCTAATTATACAGTATGCAGTTGTTGTTTTTTACCTCTCCCCCACAAAATGGTAGCTGTAGATTTTCTCCACCCAACTGACATTGTTTACAGCAGCCCACTCTAGGCAATTTTTAAACATGACTTTAAAGGCCTGACAGGGGTAAAATTAGGTTATAATACTGCCTCTACTTTTTCAATTCACACCAACCTGTGAATGAATCCTTATTATTACCGTAATCAATATTTCCTCAAGGGCAGTTGCCAACAAAGTTTGGGGCATACTGTATCACTGAGTCGGCAACCATGGGCTGCTTGCCAAATATCTAATTACTATTTAGTAAGGCTCGGAAGCAATCATTACCTTTCATCCAGTACAAACTCATTAGTGGTGACCTGTTGGAACATTATTCATTGTCAATATTAATATCTTCTTTGTTTGTATTACTCGCCCTGCTATCTGATTGGTACAGTGACCACTGAGGGATGCTTAGTAATAACTTCGAATGAAAAGTCAATGGAGGGGTGTGGGAAATGTCTCTCCATGCCCTCTGAATATGAATTGGGTTTAGCTTATTTACCTGTCGGCGGGATACAGCTTGAGGTTATTGAATTAGTTTAAAGTTGTTTGGCTCAAAACTGTCCTTTGAATTCTTTTAAAACTTTTCTTTGGTTTTCTGATTTTGTTTATGCCTTTGAGTCTGAGTGTTGGAATTTATGCTTGCTTCAACTTGGCAGACACTATGACTAAAGTGTTAGTATAATGGATGCGACTATTGTTTCATACATATCTTTTTATCGGGCAAAATAAAAAAGGTCTCCCTAATGCATGTATGAAAACACAATCAGAATCTCCTCACCATTTTGTTTCAGTCTGTTCCATTTAAATTTTCCCATGGTTCTGATATCCATGAGAAAAGACCAGCCATCTTGACTACTTCAAGGCTTTTGTGTGAAGTGTGTTGGTGTGTGTTCACGTGAAGTATGTCTGCTTACAATCGTGCGTGCATGTGCGTGCGTGCGTAAGTCTAAGAAAATCCCGGAGGCCTCATCATCTCTTTCTCCCTCTCCCCGTTAAAGGTGGGATCTGCATCGCTCAGTCTTTGAAAATCCCCCACAACCCCAAGCTGGAGGATTATGACAAAGGCATCCAGCAACTGCTGGAGACACAGCACTCCCGGGCAGTCGTCATCTTCGCCAGCGAGGAAGACATACGGTGAGGAGTGCGACGAAGTGCGCGTCTGCGTACAGCCATGTTGTTCAGTGGGTTTGATGACTTTCCGTGTCGCGGCCTTTAATCTCACAGGAGCGGCCCCTAAAGACAGGCTGGAGGCTCAGACAGATTTACAGTGTGTACAGGGTAAATCGGAAGCACAAACATGCCTCGACTAACACAAACAGTCACAAACACTAGTGTGCCCCAGAGGAGAACTGAGAATATGGATCACAACAAAGCAGCAGAGAGATTGTTTCATTTACAATGCCCCCTGGGAAATGTCTCTGTAAAGAAAGACAAAATCTAACATGGTGCATTTTTATTTTATTTTTATGCTGCAAAAGTCATGGCGAAGGATAACACAAACAGACATCAAATGCAAAGAAACATAAAATAAGTGCAAAAATAAAGTGAAAGAGTGATAGGCACAAAGTGAATGGAAAGATAACTAGGCGGAATACAGATGAATTGTTTCCTTGACATGTGGTGATTACCAATAAGAGGAAATAATATGTATGGTAATTCACTTGCTGTATCTGTAGGCTTAACTAAAAACAACCATGAAAGATAGGACTATGGTAATGTTTTCAGATTGGAATAAAGTGGGGCTTATATTCACCCAGCGGATTGAGTTTGAACAGGTGCAGCGCTGGAGCACTGAGCAAGTGTTCATAGAAAATAAATAGAGATTCCATAATATATTTCTTCTGAAAATACTGAATCAAAATGTCTTCAGAAACATGCATGCATACAGAATGCTGTTTTGCTGTTTTACCTGCTGACTGCAAACGACGTTGTAAAAGGAAAGACCCGCTTTGCTTGCGTTGCCACAGCTTCGACAAAACACTGTATCCCTACTCTGACATGGAACAGTATGCATCCTCACCGTAACCTTCCCTAATAGATATTGGATTGCATGTGTCCGCTGTGCTCCCCCTTGGTTCACACATGGCTGCCCTTGCAGGGGAGTTCTCAATGCCACCAAGAGGGCCAATCAGGTGGGCCATTTCCTGTGGATTGGATCTGACAGCTGGGGGGCTAAGAGCAGCCCAATCCACCAGCTAGAGGACGTGGCGGTTGGAGCAGTCACTATACTGCCCAAACGCTCCTCTATTAAAGGTATGCTTTCTCTCTCTCACACACACACACACACACACACACATGCACACAAGCCACACGCAGAGATGGTGATACACTCAGTGATCTCCCCCCCCCCCCCTCTGCCGCTTGCTCCATTTAGTAGTGCGTCATAGGGCCTAGCGAACTGTCTGTTTGAGCACAGCCCTTGTGTTACGCGTATTGTAGCCCTACTTGCAACAGCGATGCTGATAGCCCCCACTGTTACAATGGGACTTAAACAGTCCATTTAAATGTACTGCCCAGTGTCACAGCTATAATGGCCACTCGTCATTACAATCTGGAGACAAGGGAGAGTCGTTTCTTTTCTTTTTTTGTAAGGCTTTAATTAGGGAGGTCTAGGCAGGACAACAGGGTGCTCTGCCTGAGCCGGGGGCAGCAGGAAAATTAGTAGCTCACCGCGCCTCACTGACATCCCTTTCAATAAAAAATCAACCCAGTCATTCAGCTCTGATTAGTCATTATCTCATCTGTCAGTGATTTAGCTGACATGACTGACAGAGTGAGAGAAAGAGAGAGAGAGAGAGAGAGGACCCCTTCAAAGTGTGAAGAACACCAGGGAGGCTGTGAATAAGTCGGCGCTGTGAAGTTGATTGTGCTCCATCCAGCCCCAGCGCTGTCCTTTTTGCATTCCATTAAAGGCCGAGAGCCGCTGAGGCACCCATTCAACCCCTCCAGCCCCGCAGGCAACCGACTGATTTACACACAAATCTATCCCACTCTGTTTTCTTATGCATCCTGTTTTCTAATGAATGTAATTTCTTAGATGAAAGGAGTGATTATAGTTCCATGGGGGCCCTCGACAGGAAGAGGAACCGGGGTGGTCAAATTTTGATGAAGAGCAGTGGTAGCCAGTAGGCTAGCAGCTCTGAGGCAGCAGCGCCAGGCCTAGCCTCGTCTCCTCCCATTTCCTTGAGGTTTGGGCTGTGCTGGTAATTGGTCTGGAGCTGAGGTGTTCTCTGCTCTGCCGTTCTCTCAGGGTTTGATGAATACTTCACGGCGCTCACCCTGGAGAACAATCGCAGAAACGTGTGGTTCGCCGAGTTCTGGGAGGAAAACTTTGACTGCCGCCTCCTCAGCTCCTCCAAGAGAGAGGACACCAGCCGCAAGTGCACAGGTTTGGACGGTTACTGGCACACACAGTTTCAACGCGTACAGAACCTTGATCGTATCGCTCAACCACTTGAATACATTTTTTGTATTATTATTATTTGTTTGTCCAATGTAAACATGAGCATCATGACCTCTAGTGGTGCAGGTAGCAGACACACTGTTCGGACTAAGTCGGCCCGTCTGTCTCTGTCCACACCAAACACAGACAACCTAAACACAAGGTGGTTCCGCCCGACAGGTCCCGACACAAATAATTGTTTAGATCATGAGAAACATGTTTTGGTCGTGGTAAAGGTCAGAGACATCGTCCGGCCCACGGTGCCGGTGCATTATAATTATCAGGGAGAGTCCACGCTGAGCCTCCCTACTCCCCTGCCCCTCACCCAGCCACCTTGACAGCTCAGCACAGTCCTGAGCTGTATACTAAGCAGGCACACTGAGCACGTGGGCCTCCCATTTGGTGAGGGGCCGTGCAGAGAGACGGCAGGGTAAGAGATGAGGAAAAAACAGGAGCCGTATGCAAAGTGGATGGTGCGCTGCCGCTCCCAACGTGCTTTATTACCGTGGATGTTGACATCCCCGGCACACATCATTTCCTTTGAGGTGTGTTGGGGACGTTGATGGGTGCCAGGTGCCTTTTGCGGGTCTGACTTTCCAACGCCGTTAAGGCAGGAAGTGTAGCGCTGTGTCTATATTGTTGTTACTGAACCTGTTAATATGTCCTTCTGAATACATACTGGGCTAGATAAATGACAACATGATACCATTCACAGTTCGTAAAAGGGCTTTGGTACTTTTATTATTTGAATATTCTGGCATTTCATTGTAGTTTTTATGTATCGTCTAGCCCTCCACAGAAGTTTGGGTCCTTGAGTGAGACCTAGAAAAACTTTAAATTTTAAAACTGTGTGAACCGTTAAACATTTGTCTTTTTTTCCATTACATTTTATTTTATTTATCAAACCAAGTCAATCTATATTTATGAATGTCAGGTGCTAAAGGGAGGTCTTTTTGCATTTGCAGGTTTTGCATTCAACGCTCTGCCCAGTGTGCTGCACAACAAAAAGGTTGCGCGTGGGCAGCAATATATGTTGAAGGGAGGGAAACTGGAGGAAATGTCAACATTTATTGCTTTTGACCTCCTTCAGCTTGTGCCAGTCTCCCACGTCCATGTATTTGTTATGGTGGCGGTCGGTTTGTTTGTTTCCCTCTCTGGGTTCATAATGTGAACCGGGGACCTGTTCACCCAACCCAAGCTTAATCTTCAACCACTTGGACTAGTTTTCCCTAAAGAGAAACACACCAAAACCACCTGCTCGTGTTTTACATTCGATCAGATTCACAGTGTCTGCTTTTCTTGTTGAGGAGTCACCGTTAATCCCCTGATGAATCTTTCACAGGAAATAAATACAGCTTTTGTTTTACAATCTCAACAGGAGACTCTGTTTGCATTAGCAGGTTTAAGCCATGTAAAATACCCGTATATCAAAGAAATAAATAATGCAACGGGGAGAAAAAAACGCCCCCACCTGTACACATTACCTATTCCACGTGTACATGTAACAGCAGCGAGAGGGAAGGACCTTTGGAGGAAGCCAGCTCTGAAAGGGCAGAGCTCTGAAGGGAGGATTTAAAGGCGTGAGGAGCTACTGTAACAGGGTGTGCTAAAGTTCATCATGCGCTTCAACAGCCACGCAGGAGACAAATAAGGTCTATTTGTCATATCCGGAAGCTTGAGGCTGTCATGACTACACAAAGCGCAGTATATAATTCAGGTCTTTGTCTAGGTCTGCGGAGAATGCTTGCTCTTAAAGCTTCACAAGATCATAGTGCTCCCTTTTCACTTATAAAATTAGTCATAACTGCTCCCCCAGTGCCTATACCCTTTTGTCCCCTTAGGTGTAATTCGTACACATCTGCACTAGAACAAAATGCTCACAAACTGTAGTTGGAGGAATGTAAAACAAGGCCACCCCTGTTGCCATCCGCCTAGGTGGCCTCGGCGCGCTGCTGCCTGCGGAGGCACGATGACTTCACTCCTAACTTATTTTGACCTCTCATCCCTATTGTCTCCCCTCCAGGCCAGGAGCGCATTGGGATCGACTCCAAGTACGAGCAGGAAGGGAAGGTCCAGTTTGTGATCGACGCCGTGTACGCTATGGCCCACGCCCTCCACAACATGCAGAGGGAGCTGTGCCCCGACCAGTCGGGCATCTGTCCAGATATGGAGGTGGCTGACGGCAAGACGCTGCTCAAGTTCATACGCAATGCCAGCTTCAACGGTGAGAGGAAACCACCTCTGAGCCCCTACTGTAAATGTGTCAGGTTATTTTCAAAAGCTGTGTGAATAGAATTGGGAGAGAACATATGGGTTAACACCACCACATTCAGCAGTCATGTACAGTATTTTACTCCTATGCAATTAATGTCCTATAAAAGGAAGGGAAGTGTGTCAAGCATATTCATATGTCACCCAGGCGATGGTAAGACGTATTTGAAAGTATGCCAAACTATTCTCACAATTTATGTGGCAAGAAATTATACAATTCCCTTGTTTTCCTCTGTGTGCATACGTTTTAATTAACATCAAGCAGCAGTAATAAAATGATTGGCATAATTATAGAATGTCAGCGTATTTGTAAATAACAATTAATAAAGGTCAGCACGGCAAAAGGATTAATGCAAGTTGTGGTGCCGCTTTCTCTCAATAGCCTCACTGTTGCCAACATGGAGTCTGTTAAGCTGTTAAACTATTGCCATTGGCATTAATAAAAGGTTATGATCAATAAAAAAAACATCCTGCAGCATATAAGCTACGAATACATCCAATAAGAAGCCTCAAAGGAACTACCTGGAGTCAAACGCTGCGTTATTGTAATGTGCTGCACTGACAGATGCTGTCATTCCAAGCAATTTGCACTACCACAAGCTCGGTACTCAGAACTAATGGCAACAGCAGCATTAGACTAGGAGCTGCACTGACAAAGTGTGGGGTTCAGTCCAGCGGAGCTCTCATCAGAAACGAAACTGGACCTTTGACCCCCCCCCCCCACACACACTCTGTGACGCAGTGCTTTCGCCAAACCTTTTTCCACTGCGAAGCGAAAGGTAGTCCTTGTCTGGCACTTACAGCCATACCTCGGTATGCAATTTGACCGTTTTTAGGGCTGGACCAGTGCACATTAGTTGGTGTATGCTAGAGGAGGGTGCGTGCGTGCATATGCTTGCCAGAGTGGCTGTGTGACAGCGTGAGCGAGGGAGAGGGAGTAAGCCCTTCTTTGTTGATCTCCCCACTGTGCCGGAGACACAGAGCTGAAGAGAGTGAGAGAAAGGGAGAGAATAATGATGCGAAAGAAGCACAGCAGTGGATCCCCAGTCCACCCACACTGCTCAGCACAGCACAGCAGCAGTGCACTTTTGTCATGTCTTAGTTCAGAGCCCCATGCGAACATATGAATCTTTCATCTTGTACAGTGCTCTCACAAAGCTGTCTACACCGATCATTTTGTTCCCTTGGAAATAACAGGCCACTGGAAAGAGAATGAAATTCGTAATGGCTTTTCATCTGCCAAGACAGGAACGCTACTTAATTATTTGCTTAAGGGACAAAGAGCCAAGTGCCCGGGCATTTATTTCGCTATCTTTGAGTGGCATTCTGTGCGCTCCCACGCACGTGAGCGAGTGTGCGTTTAGCCACGGGCGTAGAAGTTGGGTTCCTCAGAGTTATTCTCTGCTCTCAGTGTACTGTGTCAACGCCTTCTCCATGTATCAATACGGTGCGTCAACAACTCCTGTTGTCTGTCTGTTGGAAGCGGAAGTGACAGCTCGTTGACTGCCACCCCGGTGTTTTGGTGGCTTTATGACGATGACATAAGAAAAGGCTTAGGTACAAGAAGCCGTATGGGCTTCCACCATACAAGGCATGGTGCTGAATGGTTACGCTCACTGTTCCGTTGTCTGTGGTTAAACCTGGATCACTCTTTTCTTTGACACGTAATGTCAACCGTCAGGTGAAGGATGTAATGTAACAATGTCATAATACCTGATGCGTGTTACATCAGAGCATAGTAATCTTCTTGTCACTTTGTATGCTATTACATCGGCGAGTGAGCGACGATTGCATGAAACAACAGCCTTGAGTTTTCGGAACGATTTAGAGAGCCAGCAATGTGCAACGTAACTAAGGTCAAAAAGGTCACATAGATAGGTCTAAGCATGTATAAAGTTGGTGGCTTTGTGTTCCATTACACTTGCTTTTCCTGCTTTTCGCTCTGTACAAAGGCCTTGGATTTGTTGTAGAACGTTCAATGACAAATGTCCTTGGACAAAACCTTCAAAAAAAAAAAGAAATCCCTGCAGGCTCCAAAATAAGAGATAGGTGGAGTGGCCTTCCCTCTGAAAGCCAGGAGCCCTGCTCTACATACCAAGACAACACACCCCCCACAGCGATTTAGACACGGGCTAATGCTCTGTCCCCTCTCACACTTTTTATAGCCAGAGCTATTAAGATGGTCAATTCCCTTGCCAAATGTCAGCCAAGCCCCCTCCCCTGCCCCATTTCAGAAATGGTACCTCCGCTCTTGCCTTTGAGATATTGTGTGCAGTTCAGTCCCAAGGTTAACAGACTAGCAAGATGTAGTCTTTTTTTTCTGTTGGTCTTAATTTTTAAGGATGATTAGGACTGGTGATGGTGCAGAATGCAGAACTTTGCCACCCAAGACACTATCATTTCACATTACAGCTGCAGTCTAATCCACCCCATGCCCTCCCCTGTACATGACCAAAAACACAGACAAAAGTAGTCACTGCCGCGGTAAGTTTGATGGACCACTACGATGTTTGCAGTGCTACTCGTGCAGACACCTGTTCGCCAAAGACAGCTATAGAACAACAACGTGTTGTTCACCCCATACATTAAATAGCTCACATCTACTGTACATTGCACATGCTGTTTCTTTCCACATGCTAAGCAGTGTGTTCACGTAGCCTATTCCCAGGCTCACAACCATGCATACATTTCGTTTGGGGAATCTAATGGTTTCTCCAGCAGCATGTTTCAGGTGTCCGGAGTCCACACTAATCTAATTAGTGAAAATCTACAGGGCTCCACTTGAGACAGGCTGCTACAAACCGGGACCAGATGGGGACCGTATGATGCTTTTGGCCGACCTATTTATCTCTCCTCCTCTGTGCCCCGTGTCCAGCGTGTGGGATTGAAACGCTTTGTCTTAGACCCGTAGAAGTATGCATCCGTCTTGAAGAGCCGGGCTCCCCGATATGATATCCGCACACAGATGTGATAATGCACAGCTGCTCACTCACACAGAGATGACTGACTCTGATCCAATATAGCAGTGTGTGTGTGTGTGTGTGTGTGTGTGTGTGTGTGTGTGTGTGTGTGTGTGTGTGTGTGTGTGTGTGTGTGTGTGTGTGTGTGTGTGTGTGTGT